>CANXYC010093685.1:0-11563 GCA_948193065.1 Aleurites moluccanus | reverse complement strand
TCACATTATTCAAGTATATAAATATAGGTATGCAATAGGATAATCAATATAAGAATACTTTGGTCATTTTAATTCCCAAGGAACAATAATAAAATAGGATGTTCATACTTAACTCTTACATAAATTTCTCTTAAATTCCTCTTAGCAATCTGCCCACTTATAATTCCTCAATCAATTTGAATTTCTTCTCCTAAGAAATTTCCCAAATATACAAAATTAAGGTTTCTCCAAATCATTAATATTCAACATGATTTCCTATTAATTAATTATCTTAGAGTTTCTATTCTTAATTCCCAACAACAATTTCATTTATCTCTTTAAGAAATTTCTACAATAAATTTTCGGAGTTACTGTTCATGACAGTCTCACCAAACTGATTTCTCCCACATTAATTACCATTAATAGCTTCAGATTACTAGCAATAAATTATATATATCCAATATTAATTATTCTAACCCATAGACTTAAATAAATCTAAAGAAAATCGCTTAGGAAGAAAATTTACCTTATTTCCTTCAAACTGAAATTCCTGAGATTCTGCTCAAATCTTGATGATTCTGCCTTAATATTGACTAATCTAGAAGTCTAATGCATTAATTTAAGTATTAAGACCTTAGAAAATAAAATGGAACAAATCTGAGAAAAAGAATGAATTAACGAAAGAAGAAGAAGAGAAAGATCGTGAAAAAATCGCTACTGGGGTTGCTGGGTTTAAATAAAATATTGCCCCAGAAACACGCTAGCCAGCTCGCCTCACCAGACCTGCCTCGGCAAAGCTACCTTGCCTAACCAGCTCGCCGAACTTGATCGGGCATTTCCTCCTCGCTATTCCAGCTCGCATATGCTACCTCGCGTATGCTGTCTCGCCAGACTCTCTTCGCGAACTCTTTCTCGCATATGCCACCTCGGCAAAGCTTTTTTGCCTCTTCGCCTCTTCACTTCTTCGTGAACTGCCACTTCACATAATGCCTCTTCGCCAACTTCCTCTTCGCCTTAGCTCTTTGCCAAATCTTCTTCGCCTTAGCTCTTCGCCAAATCCTCTTCGCCTTAACTCTTCGCCAAATCTTCTTCGCCTTAGCTCTTCGCCAAATCCTCTTCGCCTTAGCTCTTCGCCAAATCTTCTTTGCCTTAGCTCTTCGCCAAATCCTCTTCGCCTTAGCTCTTCAAGAATTGCCACTTCGGCAAACTCGCTTCGCCATTTCGCAAAATGCCTCCTCATTTTGCTGGCTCGCCATAATAAAATCCCTCTAAGCTAAAAACCTTGCCTGGACATCTCACACTTAGCCATCTCGCAAATGAGCTATAAATATTCAAACTTACTAATTCTTTTTATCACTTACAATTAACATGCAGGGATCAAAATTTCAAATCAAAAGGACCAACACACAGACTATGGTGACTCTCCAAAGGTCACCCAAACTTGCTGCCTTAGAATCTCTCCGAACAGGTCTGATAAAACCCATTCTACACTAAGATACACTTATCTAAAAATTCTAAAATTTTACAGCCATCTTTACAACACACAAAGGAACATTTTTTCATATTCACAACTTTAGCTAATTCTGCCTAAGTCATTCCCAGTAATTTCAAACAAACACTGCATCCCTGCAGAAACTTTCAATGAGACCAGCCTTGCTCAAATGGACACAACTCATCACACACACAGAATTTTGTCAAACCACTTTACAGAATTATAATTAAGACATAAAATCACAACTTTTATGTTTTACACTTTATCAAATTATGCCTTTAAGAATATGAAATTATTATCATAAAATCCTGCAATATCAAAATTTCTGAAATTTCTGAAATTCTCAACATTCTCATTTGAAATTAAAATAATTCTCCAAACATACAAAATCAATAAAAACACTACAAAATGGTAGATATTAAATGTCAGAACTACTCTCGGCCTGAAATTTTTAAACAATTAAGAGGTGAGTATTACTATTCAGTGAGTTATAAATATATTATTATGCATAAAGGCTAGGTCAGGAAATGAATAATCCACCAAATTCTCATGTCAAAAAAAAAAAAAAACAAGTAGCAAATAAATAAGCAAGGTAATTAAGGTTTATAATTCAATAAAAAGGTTGTACGAAAGGAAAATAAAGCACAACTTATATAGGGCCTCATGCTCGTATAATTCTCGTTAGCTACATTCTTAGTAGCTTAAACTCAATGACATAAGGTTGATTAAACCTTATGGGTAGGATATTAGCCCTTTCTAGATAGGGTTAATAAATAATCAATGTGCACATTACCGATGGTTTTTATCCACTACCCCATCAGAAGGTAGTTCTGTCATGTTATCAAATAATTAATACAAGATGATCTAATGGCATATAAAGGTTCACATTTGGTATCAATGGTATAAATAAAGACATGTCATCTCAATATAACAATGAGATCAATAGGTAGTTTATTTACAATATAGTGATATTCATGTAAGAATAATTATATGAAAATATGTCAATATCATTGGTTTCAACCTAGAATTCATCATCATTGGGGTCAATATATCAAATAGCATCAAATTTTAGGTTAAACACTTGGTGGATTGAAAATTGGTTTCATTTAGGCATTTCATCGAGCACATTATAGGCATAACTTTGACAAACAAAAATTAGATTTTGGGGCATTGTTAATTAAGCCAATTTGTCATTCAACAACAACACATTCTCAAGTAGGAAATGAGGTATCAAATTCATTCAACAAACAAAAGAATAAGCTAGTCAAAAGCAAGGAAAAACTAACAAAAATTCAAAAGGAATTTGGCTAATATGGTTTGACCTTCATTAGGGTTTTTGTAACACCACAGAAGATTGTACAGGAGACTGTACGGATATAAGTATATCAGAGCAATGGATAAGAAGTTAATTGAATAATAAATAGCTCAAATTAATTTAAAAAGATATAAAGAGAATATTCAAGGATAATTTTTACAAAAGAATTTTAAGGACGATAATATATATTGAAAATAATTAAATTTTTATAATATTTTTAAGAAACTATTTACTAAAATTTATTAAGGATACCTTAAATTAGGATCGTAAATTATTAAGGAAAAATTATTTAAGGATTTATATGAAGTTATAAAGGCAAATGTATAGTGAAGGAAAATAAACTGATAAGAAAAACTTATTTTGGGGTAATTGTCGATTCTTAATTTCTAAGAAATTTTTGACAGTTAATTTGTTCAAATTTCTTTTACATGATTTAATTTAGATGGATTATGGTTCAATTAAAAATAAGATGTAAGTGAATATAGTATTAAGAGTGATTCAAAATGGATATGGAATAGAAGAGAAATTAAGGAAATGTAAATTTTTGATTTCCGGAGTTTTGCCGAAACGAGTTCGGTAAAAAAAATTCTTTAGTTATAAAGGTTGAGTTATTAAGTTGTATGGAGGTACCAAGGATAATCTAAGGTTCCATAGGACTTTAATGGGAATAATGTATAGACTCAATTGAAAAGAATTAAAAAGAATTGTAGTAGCAATTATAAATATAGAAAATTATGGGCAAAAATATAATTATCCAAAGTTGTGGGACCCACCAAGCCAAATGTCATTTTAATCCACAAAATATAAAATTATCCAAGGAAAAATCCTTGGAGTGGTTGGACAAAAGGATAAGGAAAGTAGAATTTTTATTGAAAATTTTTCTCACCAATTTATGGAAATTTGATAAATACCCAAATTTTAGAATTTTCTCCATTTTTCAACCTTTCCATTAGCTTAGTATAAATAGGAAGGAGATGAATAGCCAATTGAATATCAAATGGCCAAACCATCTATGGAAAAGCCTCCAAAAAATATTTTCCCAAATTCCCTTCCATTAAAATCAAATGTTTGAGCAAGGAAATGTTAGATGAGAAAAATGATCAAGAAAAAATTTATGGATTTGTTATTCTTGGAAGATAAAGGAAAAGAGACTTCATCTAAGGTAAGATTCTTATCTTGGTTTTTTAATTTATTCTATAAGTTTATAGCTAGAATAGTTAATGAATTGATTTACTTGAATTATGTAATCAAAGGAGTATGAAAGAATTTTAAAGAATTATTGAAACAGTTTAGGTCAGAAAGTTGTAGTTCAGATTTCATAGACTTAATGAATGAATTTAGGGAAGTGTAAAACATAAAAGTTGTAGGTATATATGTTATGTATATTTTTATAAAAGGAATTTATGAAATTTCAAGTGAATAAGGAGATATTAAGTAAAGATTGCGACTGATTCGGATGTAGGATTTCTAAAAAATACTACTGTATTTTTATTTCGGAGAATGTTAGAGACTGAATTAGGTAAAGTTTTCAACATAAAAAGTATTCATTTATGTTTTATCTATAGGGTAGTAAAGTTTTTTTAGCATTGGATATATAGTTTAAGAGATATTAAGCTATAAGCGTTACCTGTACAGATTGATAGACAAACATGAAAGGGGTATTGTTAACTGTTGATATGATGACCTTAGAGTCTGAATTAGGAAAATATTACTTTATATGTGATATAAGATTTTGAAAAATGGTCTTGCATTTGAATGAACACGGATTGATTTATATGCATGGAAATGGAGTATGCTCGGATATGAATCGCAAAACAGTAGGTATAATTTTGACGAATTATTAAGAATGGTGTAGTAATCAAATTGACCTGAAATTTGAATAGATAGTAGATTTATATGTCTATTTTAAGTAGAAAAAAAAATCACAGCAATTGGACAAATATAACATTAGTTATATGCAGAATGGTTTAGACTGTCAGGATGAGAAAATTGAATAAAGACTTATATGAAATAACCCTAGGTTTAAGAAATATGAGAAATTTAATGAAACTAAAGTTTAGTGTCACATCCCCCACTTCAGGAGATGTGACGATCCTAGAGATTGGAAAGGCATAAGGCCACTTAAACCTGTAGAACCCTAATTAATAATTTTTCAAAAATTTTGGCTTAGTTTCCTCTGTTTTACCAACAATTACCCAGGACCAATGTCCCTCACTTCATTAAATTCCAACAACACAACCTGCAGAAGAAATACACTTTCAATATTTTCATCCTTGTACCCTCATCTTCAAAGGAAAATTTCATTCTTAACACTTCATTAATTTCCAAATCAACATTCATATCATTTTCATAATAGGTACTCAATAAATTATTCATTATATAAATTCATATACTTATGTCATTATTAATCATACTTTATGTAGCATTTAATATTTACATATATCCAAAATATTAGTCAACCAATTTATAAACCATGGAGCATCTACAAAATAAAATATCAAATACTATACATAGTACATAGATATGTATGGTTCGCAGCTGAAGAAGACAAAGCTAGAACCACACATATCTACCGATCCCCTAAAAAATAATAAAACACTAATAGAATGAGATAAAATCTCAGTGAGTAGTATATATGTCACTTCATTTATATCCATTGGTAATGTATACTAATTTGGATATGCATAAGGTATATAATCAATAATCTCGGTTAGGGTTATAATGCAATATTTAAGGTAAGGTAATCAACATATAAAGGTATCAATAAGTGGTTCACTTTGATGACAGATTTATAATATCTGTATAAAAGCAGAGGCTATAACTAGTAGTATGCTTATTACTTATACAGTTGATCAGACTGTATGACTGAGAACACCCATCCCAATTAGGGTCCACTGTAAAAGTCTCACCATGCACAATGCCTGATAAAATTATTATCCTACTCCACCAGGTGAGTAGGCCTGTTATTTATTGTTAGACCTTGAATAGCTAACATGCTCATTTTGATGGGAACAAACAACTAATTCTTTATCTAATGTTGTTTGCTTGTTTATTTGCAAGGATCTTTTTAATTCTGCAGCTTTGTCATCAGTAGTGCCCGCTACACAAACATGTAGCGCCCTCTATATCTTTATTCATAGCCATTACATTCCATCCAGAAAGATCCAGTAGATAAGTCTAAGAGTGTAGCCCCCACTACTAAGTTAGTAACGCCCAATACTATGTAATTCACAGCCACTACACAAGCATTCACAGCGGCGAATTTTGAATCCTATTTCAAAGAAGTTCAAAGAGCAATGACGTAGTGCCCGCTATATTTTGAGTAACGCCCACTACTGATTGGGCTCAGAGACACAGAAGCACTTTGAAAATTTGGATGATCCTTTACCCCCACTACTTATGAAGTAGCACCCGTTACTAAGACTATTCATTGCAGCTACACTGAAAGTCGCACCCATGAAGTTTTCATTGCAAGATTGTGTCGTACCCACTATAAGATAAGTAGCGCACGCTACTCTATTTGTAGCCACTGCTACACTTGGAAATCTGACAAAAATATAGTCGTCACGAAGACGTGAATTTGCATTAAATACACATTTAATACATCCAAACGGCTCTTTTAAGATGAGGACTATTTATATGAGTTGGTATGAAGTTAGTAGAAGAACAACAATCATTTATTGTGCATTATTTCATACCTTAAAAGCATTTAGGTGTTCTTAATTTTAAAATTGAGTTTCTAATTGAAAAGAGAATTAATTACTTAAACTTCAAGGTTGTTGAAGTGCAATTAATT
Organism: Aleurites moluccanus; assembly: GCA_948193065.1. NCBI lineage: Eukaryota > Viridiplantae > Streptophyta > Magnoliopsida > Malpighiales > Euphorbiaceae > Aleurites > Aleurites moluccanus. Next base: position 4,981 of record CANXYC010093685.1, on the reverse strand, counting down.
TCTGAAAGTTAGGTAATAGTTATTAGGTAATTTCTTTTTCATCTCTTATAATTCTTTTGGGTTGTGTGTAAGCCTTCTTATAAAACACTTTGAGGTTTCATCTTTAACCTGTAAAAGTATCAAAGTTAGTAAAATACTCAAGTGTGATTTTGAGGAGTGGACGTAGATATATTTTGGCCGAACCACTAAAAATTCTGTGTGAATATTTACTTCCCTCTTCTCTTTATTTAATTTAAGTTGTCATTAATTTTTATAAGACAACCAATTCACCCCTCTCTTGGTTGCCAGGGACTTTCATTTATAATATCAAATTGAGTTTAAATTTAGGGTTCAAAATTGCAATGGATCGAAGATTCAATGTCGATTTTAATTTGTTCAATGAATAAATTAAAAGGTTTAATGAACAATTTGAAGCAATAGTAAAACAATGGAGTTTATATAATGATTTAGCTATTAAAGGTATCAAGCAAGGAAATATTAACAATTTCAATTGGATTCAATTTCAAGTGAAATAACATATACATTACTCACCTTTCTAACTCTAGCTCCAAGTTTCCCAACACTTCACTTTTCACATAAACAATAAGAATGGTCTACTACTTTATCTTCATTTTCTTTATCCTTTGTAGCTATAAAGTCAATTAAAATGTTTTAATACTTAATTTATCTTAATTTTATGCAATATGAATCAAATTGTAACTATCCCTCTCAAATTATAAAACTTAATTTCTGGCAGCCTAGGTTCCTTTGTTAATATATCTAGTTATACTCATCCAATTGCTCCAATTATTTCTTCTAATTAAACTAGAAATATTAAGGTTTAACATACTAAAAATTCATATTTTTATAAGCACTACAAGAATTATGGTGAATTTTCTAAATCTGCCTTATATCCTGAAATCTATCCTATAAATGCTACCCAAGTAACCTCTATTGTTTCATTCATAACTCAATGTGTAGATATCCAAATATTTTTACATAAATTTAGATAATACATAGGGGAATATTTTTCATTTGAGTTTTCTCTAATTTGACCTTAAGGTCCTCAAAATGCAAAACACAGTATGGTTTCTCAGTCTAAACCCTAACCGGAGCCAGCAACACTCAGTATCTCATATCTCTTTACACAACATAAATTTGATAAAACTGCCTTAAAGGCATATTTTTTACACATATATATCTATAACTTTCATGTTTTGTAGATTTTCAAAATCTAATTCTAAAGGTCCGAAAACTATCCTCCAACTTACTGTCAAGATATAAAAATTTTAAAATTTCAAAGATCTACTTCTAACTTCTCTTTCTTTCACTACCTAAACCTCTAATATACCACTAAAATTTTATAAAATTGAAATATAAAACTAGATAAGAGTATTACCTCTTGGAGACTTCAAAGAATTTTCTTTAGTTTCTAGCAAGATTCAAATAAAATTGTTGAAGAAAGGAAGATTAGTTGATGGAAAGTTTGTGAATTGAGGTGATGGAAGACAAATTTATGGAAGAAAGAGAGGAGCAAATATTATTTTTGAAGAAACCCTCTCAATTTTTGGTCAAGCTATGGAGAAGATGAAGATGATGAATTGATTTTCTTTATATATATTTATATAAGTTTATAACCAATTAAAATTTTAGAAAAAAATAAATTTAAAAAAAATAAATAGAAATGTATGAAGAATAAAAATAGGGAAGATGAATTAAAGAAAGGAAAAAAAAAATAAACCACCATTTACTTATTGGAGGGGCTGGCCACCTAGCCCAAATTTTTTATTTATATATATATATATTGTTTTAATTAGTCAAATTAATTTTTTTTTACTTATCTCTCAAAATTTACCAAATTATTATTTTTTTCACTTCTTATTCTTCTATTCACTACTTAAAGCATTTAAGTTTTACTAATTTCACTCAATTCTAATTTTAACTTATCCATTATTCATCATTTTTTAGGTGTGTGAAGAGAAATTGAATAAAATACTGCTTTGAAATTTACTAAAAATCAAATACCGGAGGATGTACAAATCTTAAGTTTTCTAGATTTTCATTTTTAAGTCTTTTAATTAATTTAATTAATTAGTACTCTTTTTTACGTCATTTAATCCCCCTAATTATTTTTCTTACTATGCTAGGCAATCTTTGTAATAACCCTAATTAAATTTTAAAACAAATACGAATAGTTTTACGAAACGAGTATCGATAGTTAAATTTTTATAAAATTTAGTAACTGCATTAGTTAGAAATAATTATGAAATACCTAAATTAGAGGACTTAACATCGTGAGAAAAATAATTAGGGGAGTAAAAAAAGTTAAAAAGAGTGCTAATTAATTAAATTAGTTAAAAAACTTAAAAAAAAAAAAAGGCTAAGTTGAAAATCCTCAGGTGTTCGATTTTTAACAAATTCTAAAGTATTGTTTTGTCCAATTTTTCTTTACATACTTAAAATCGGATGAATAATTGATAAATTAAAATAAAATTGGGAAAATTAATAAAATCTAAATATTTTAGTAGAGAAGTAAAATAGATAGAAGAATAAGAAGAAGAAAATGACAATTTTGTAATTTTGGAGAAATAGAGTCAAACTTTGACCATTAATTAAAAAAATTGATGGACTGGTGGTCAGCCAAGTAGAAGTATTTCCACCAAATGAAGATTGTTTTACTTCATTAAAATGAATGAAGACACAAAATAAGTGAATGTTAATTTTCTTTCCATTTTTCTTTAAATTTTTTTTTTCTAAATTCTTATTGGTTAATAATTATGATAAATAAATATAATTAGAAAAAAAAATTTCATCTTCATCTTTGTAATATCTGCAATTTTTGTTATTTTAATTAATTGTATGTTTGAAGAATTTAAATAATTGAAAGTATGATTGTTTGGGAAATCCAGAAATTTCTGGTTGCAGGACTTTTGTGAGACTAATTGCATGATCTTAAAGAAATAATTTGGTAAAGTGTAAAACATAAAAGTTATAGATCTATGTCTCATCTTCAATTCTGTTAAATGGTTTGGTAAAATTCTGTGTGTGAGAGGAGTTATGCCTTCTTGTCACATCCCACACTATAGGGCTGTGACGGTCCTAAGGCACGGGAATAATTCACATAACCAGTACCACGAAGAACCCAAGTTACATGCTTTCATTTTATTTAATCATTTTTATGACATATATATTTTTTTTTTCAAAACACTTTGAGTTTTATAGAAAATTGGATAATCTCCTCTGTAATATTAACCTTGCCCAATTAGAAAATATAGAAAAACACTTATAATATCAATATCAAACCCAATTCAACCTCCAATACACAACTCACATCAGTTTATACTTATGTCAACTTACAATGCATAATCTTTATCAACTCATACAATGGTTTCATACATCACAAAATCATATGGCAATTCCCTGTAATATCATTCATACATATGCCAATATCATATGAGCTTACCATAGCAGTTGTATCCCTATTGCAATACATATATATATACATTTATACACATATATCATAACATACAAATACATCACAACATATAATTATATATTTACATATACACAAGTTATACTCAAATATATATACAACTAATATCATGGAGTGATCTATACTACTCTAGGAAAAGACTATACATCTGCTCCGCGACTGGTATTACAAAAGTAGCCGGGAATGACCGCGTCTCACTCTCCTTTCCCTGAAATGATTCAACAAAGTGGGGTGAGTATAAAATACTCAGTGGATCTATAAATATGAGATGCATTACTAATTCACAATATATATATATATCTGATCATGTATGACATTATTAGGTATGATATCAATTTATCAGTATGTAGGCAATTATAGATATGATGACAGTTACCAATGTGAAGATAATTGTGTGCATATGATGACAGTTATATATATAATAAGATATGACATTATAATGAGAGGCCCAAATGCATAAGGTAAAACAGGATTGGGTCAAGTGACCAAGTAGAACTATATCTCATCCACATCTCCATCTCCATATAAATGTTATAAGGAGGATCAATCCTTATGGCTAGAGCCATATCCCTATCTCTAGCTAGGGCAAATAGTACCAGTGTGCACACCGTCGATGGAAATACCCGCTATACCATCGAAGTAGCCCTGTTAGGTTACCTTATGCAAATGTTCCAATATGATGAAAATGCAACAAGTATAACTCATATAAGGTGCCAAATAGCAATTATATCCGTATAACCATGTATAGAGTCATTTGGGAACCACTTACAATTTTGGCCCGTCGGGCCCAGTTGCGCTGTCTCAGCGACTTACCAAATTACGGGTCCGTTTCCCGTTTTTCAGTGACTTTTATGGTTTCATATGTTACCAACATATATAATGCAATTTTCACATCTAAGATGCAAGTATATACATATATAGGATGATTGGGCTTGATTTGAGGTCAAACCAGTTTATAGAATGACTTTTATAGCCATTTCCGTTTCAAGTCATTTTATGCCATTGCGGCAACCCCAATTTTGGCCGATTGACACGTTTTAGGGCAACTTTGGCCATATCGGTCTAAAATCAGTCTGATATGATCAAAAGTCATATAATATGTCCAAATGCATGTAACTTAAACTAGAATTGTAAAAACATATTTATAAACCCACCTCGAGTGCAAGAAGTCAAAAAGCCCCTCCAAGGCTCCGAGCGACTACTGCTCGCCCAGCTTCTCCTTTCCCTTAGAGGACTCCCCTATATACACACCAAATCTCCGATAAGACACCATATCAAACCAATATAGCACATTCAAACACATATACACACCCATCTCAAACAAGTTACACATGTCACTTTCATATTCAAGGTCCTTATTTTACCAAGTCACTTTGCCATTCCAAAACAATACTCATAAGGAGTTTAAACCCCATTTTCTTTTCATACAATCATAATAACATATCTTATAAGCATACTCAAACAAGTTTGGGTTCACGTTCTAGCCTAGGTTTCATGCCAAAGCATTTT
>CANXYC010093623.1:0-11887 GCA_948193065.1 Aleurites moluccanus | reverse complement strand
GAGTCAAGAAGCTTGATCTTCTCTACTAGCTCCCTCACGAGCTACACTATCACCTGAAATCCACAGAAGAGGAGTGAGCCTTCAACTCAGTAAGATATGAACATGCAATATGAAAGAAATACATATACAGATATATATATTAATACAAAGGAAATATCAATTCCAAGAACATGGGTAAGAATCAGAATGTGGTTAGGATTACAAAGAAACAAAAGTGCTCACAATCGAATAGCACTATCAAATATCATGGTAGAACTACAGAGTGCATCAGTAGCCATGCTACCTATCACAACAGAGCGCATCGGTAGTCCTTGCTATCTTATCGCAAACGCATGCTTGGCCAGGCATACGCCTAGAGCTCGTGGTCCCCTCTAGGTGGAACACTGATACAATAACCCTATTAGCTAGGTTCCTAAAGTGCACAATGGACCAATGAATTTACTCTCATTGGGAAGAGCGTTCTATCCATAGGACCATATGGTTTCATCTCACAAGAAACACATTGGTCACAAGACCATCAACATATATCATAATTTCCATCAAGTCTAACAAGTAGGAATCATGTGAACTTGATCCAAGAAAATTGACCAAGTCACTTACTTTATGTATATATATATATATGTTAATCACATGAACAAATGGTAGATTTCGGTTTTAAGATATCATAAATTTTCATTTAACAGTTTGATAATATAATATCAATTATACGGGAATTTTATGGGTGAACAATAAGTATATTCGTTCATATCAATTCAAAGAAGCAATAAACAAATGCAATGTTCATACTTACCTCTACACAATTTATCCTTGAATTCCTTTATCAATCTGCCCAATACAACACTCTCCTTAATTTTCTTGATTTCCTTCTCTTAAGAAATTTTTCAAATATTCAAAATTAGGGTTTTCCTAAATCAACAATATTCAACATGATTTCTGAATATGTAACCATCTTAGAGTTTCTATTTTTAATACCTAACATCAATTTATTCATTTCTTAAAGAAAAAATCTGTAATTATTTCAAATTTACCGTTCGCGTTACTATTCATGACAGTCCATTAATTATAATTTCTCCAATATTAATTACCATTAATAGCTTCAAGATGCTTGCAATAAATTCTACACACCCATAATTAATTATTCTAACTGTCAGACTTAATTAATCTAAAAGAAAATGAAACTTGAAGAAATTTACCTTATTTCTCCAACACTGAAATTTCTGAAATAATCTGCTTGAAACTGATGATTACTGCCTTAGAATATGCTAATCTCGAGATCTAATGCATTAATTTTGAGTATTAATGTCTTAGACAATAAATGGAACTGATCTGAGAAAAGCTGAAGAAGAACGAAGAAAGAAGAATAAAAAATCACACAGAAAATCGCTACTAGGCACTGGTGTTAAATAGGCCACTGCCTTAAAATCCTGCTCGCTAGCTCGCCTCACCAACCTGCCTCGGCAATGCTACCTCGCATAAGTCAGCTCGCAACTTCCAAGCTCGCAGTTTCCACTTCGCCAAACTGATCCGGCAATGCCACTTCGCTAATCCAGTTCGCATATGTCACCTCGCCAAACTCTTATAGCGAACTCCTCTTCGCATATGCCACCTCGGTAATGCCTCTTCGTCAACTCGCTTCACCTATCTCTCTCTTTGCATAATGCCTCTTCGCATACTGCCACCTTGCCTATTCCTCTTTGCCAAATTCCTCTTCGCATATGCTACCTCGCATATGTCCCTTCGCCAATTGCCACCTCGAAAATCTCTCTTCGCCACTTCGCTCGCTCGCATTGCCGGCTCACAAATGCCACCTCGCATATTGTCGGCTCACAATAACCAAGTCTTGCTGAACTGAAACTCTCCCTCGACAACTTATACTTAATCAGCTCGCAATTGAGCTACAAATGTCCAAACTTCCTGATTCTTTTTGTTACTTAAAATAGACATACAGGGGCTCAACATATTCAAAATTCAAATCAAAGAGACAACTACACAAACCATGGTGACTCTCTAAATTTCACCCTGACTTATTGCCCCAAAACCAGCCGGACAGACCTGAGAAAATCTACTCTCTAATGAGTTATACTTATCCAAATTTCCTAAAATTTTACAACCAATAACACAACACACAAAGGAAAATTTCTTATGTTTACATCTTTGGCTCAAACTGCCTCAGTCATTCCTAGAAATTTCAAACACATACAAATTTCCTGTAGAAATACTAAACCAGACAAGCCCTGCTCAAGGAGGTATAACTCCTCACACACACAAACTTTTTCCAAGACATTTTACAGAATTGAAGATGAAACATAGATCCATAATTTTTATATTTTACACTTTATCAAATCATTTTTTTAAGATTATGCAATCAGCCTCACAAAATCCCGTAACCAAAATTTCTGGATTTCTCAAACATTCTCACCCCTACTTAATTAAATTCATCAAATATACAATAATTAAAATATAACAAAAATGGCAGATATTACATTCTTCCCCCCTTAAATAAATTCATCCTCGAATTTATATTAACCTGCCTCAAGCTTGAAATAGATGGGGATATTTATCTTGCATACTCAGCTCACTTTCCCAAGTGCACTCTTCCAAAGCTTGATTTCTCCATAAGACTTTAACCATTGGTATCTCCTTATTCCTTAACTTCTTAACCATTCGATCCACAATGGAAATTGGAGTTTCTTCATATGTCAAATTTGGTTGAAGGTCCACTTTCGACACTTGAAGCACATGAGAAGGGTCGGCCACATACTTACGAAGCATTGATACATGAAATACCGAATGCATCTTATCCATACTAGGAGGCAAAGCCAACTTGTGTGAAACTTCTCTAACCTTACTCAGAATCTCAAAAGGTCCGATAAATCATGGAGACAGCTTGCCTCTCTTGCCAAACTGTAGAACTCCTTTCATTGGAGAGATCTTTAGAAACACAATATCTCTAATGGAAAATGAAGATCCTTCCTCTTTGGATCGGCATAACTCTTTTGTCGACTAAAAAAGTTATCTTCAATCTCTCTCGGATAAATGGAACCTTCTCTGACATATATCATATCAATTTCGGTCCTTCAATATACTTTTCCCCAATTTCATCCCAACACAATGGGGATCTGCATTTCCTTCCATACAAAGCTTCATAAAGAGACATCTGAATCGTGGAATGATAGTTGTTGTTGTAGGCAAACTCTATCAATGGCAAGTGAGCATCCCAATTTCCTCCAAAGTCTAGAATGCACATCCTCAACATGTCTTCTAGAGTTTGGATGGTCCTCTATGATTGCCCATCTATTTGAGGATGGAAAGTTGTGCTGTAATCAAGCTGAGTACCCAGACATTCTTGCAATTTCTGCCAAAATCTCGAGGTGAATTGAGTATCTCTATCTGAGATAATCAAAACTGGAACCCCATGAAGTTTGACAATCTCATCAACATAAATCTGGGCATATTGAGAAGCTCCATAAGTCGTCTTGACTGGCAAGAAATGAGCTGACTTGGTTAATCTATCCATAATGACCCATATTGAGTCATAACCTCTTGAAGTTCTTGGCAGTCCAACCACAAAATCCATAGTCACCCTCTCCCATTTCCATTTCGACAATGGCAACTTTTGGAGTAACCCCGATGGTTTCTGATACTCGAACTTGACTTGCTGACAAGTTAGACATTTGGATACATATTCTGCAACATCTCTATTCATTCCACTCCACCAATATGTATTCTTAATGTCATGGTACATCTTTATTGCACCTAGATGCACATTATACTTGGCATAATGTGCTTCCTTAAGAATCATCTGTCTTAAACCATCAACTTCTGGAACACATAACCTGTTACCATCCCGCAATATGCCATCAGCCACATTAAATTCTGGAGCTTTTTCTGATTCCACATCATTTTTTATCTTCACCAATTGAGGGTCTTTGTCTTGAGCTTCTCTAATTTGATCTATGAGAACCGGCTTGACTTGGAAATTTGCCAAAATCACTCATGAATTTGACAATTCCAACCAGATTCCCACATCATACAATCTCTGCATTTCCCTCACTAGAGGCCTTCTACTTACTTGAATATGGGCTAAGCTCCCCAAGGACTTCCTGCTCAGAGCGTCGGCTACAACATTAGCTTTCCCTGGATGATATAAGATTTCACAGTCATAATCTTTAAGCAATTCAATCCACCTTCTCTGCCTAAGGTTAAGATCTTTCTGCTGAAATATATACTTCAAACTCTATGATCTGTGAAAATCTTACACTTCTCACCATACAGGTAGTGTCTTCAGATCTTCAATGCAAATACCACTGCAGCCATCTCAAGATCATGAGTTGGATAATTTATCTCATGTTTCCTCAACTGCCTAGATGCATATGCTATCACCCTTCCATGCTATATAAGCACACAACTAAGCCCTACTCTCGATGCATCGCAATACACCGCATATCCTCCTTCACCTGACGGCAAAGCTAAGATAGGTGCCGTGGTGAGACAATTCTTTAACTTCTGAAAGCTCTCCTCACTTGCATCCGACCATAAAAATTTAATTTGTTTCTGGGTAAGCTTGTTTAAAGGAGCTACAATCTTGGAGAAGTCTTGAACAAACCTCCTGTAGTAGCCTACCAAACCCAAGAAACTTCTAACTTCTGAAACATTCGTGGGTCTAGGTCAGCTAAGAATTGCATCAACCTTTCTAGGATCAACTTCAATCCCTTCTTTGCTCACTATATGCCCCAGAAAACCCACAATCTCAAGCCAGAATTCACACTTCAAAAATTTGGCAAATAGCTGATGCTCCCTTAAAGTCTACAACACAATTCTAAGGTGTTCCTCATGCTCTTCTTTACTCTTAGAATACACAAGAATGTCATCAATAAACACAATGACAAACTTGTCCAAGAATGGCCTGAACACCCTATTCATCAAGTCCATAAATGCAGCTAGTGCGTTAGTCAATCCAAATGGCAATACTAAGAACTCATAATGTCCATACCTGGTCCGGAATGCCGTCTTCGATACATCCTCATTCTGAATTCTCAATTGATGGTACCCTGACCTCAAGTCTATCTTGAAGAAATGACTTGCACCTTGCAACTGATCAAATAAATCATCTATTATTAGCAAAGGATACTTATTCTTGATAGTTACCTTGTTGAGCTGCCTGTAGTCTATTCATAGCCTCATAGAACCATCCTTCTTCTTCACAAAGAGTATAGGTGCTCCCCACAGTGAACTACTAGGTCTAATAAATCCTTTGTCAAGCAAATCCTGCAACTGAGTCTTCAATTCTTTTAACTCAACTGGCGCCATACGGTAGGGAGGGATAGAAATCGGACTTATGCCAGGTAATTCTTCAGGAAATACATCCGAAAATTCATTGACTATTGGAATTTGCTCCATACCCCTCACTTCCTTATTAGTATCTCGGACATATGCCAAATACCCTTGAAAATCCTTTCTCAACAACCTTCTTGCCCCAATGGCTGATATCACATTATATGGCATTTCGCTCCGCTCCCCTTGAAACTCAAATTCCTCACCCGAAGGTGGCTTAAAGACTAGCTTCTTTCCATTACAATCTATAATATGATAGTGCTTGGACAACTAGTCCATGCCCAATATCAGATCAAACTCCAACACTGGCAATTCAATTAAATCCACATTCAAGCTCTTGCCACCTATGCTAACCACACAGGATGGATAGGAGTTCTGAACTTCAATCTCTTCCTCTAAAGGAGTAGAAACAACTAACACACTTTCAAGCAATTTACAAGGCACATGCAGCTTCTTAGCAAAACATGATGATACAAAAAAATGTGTAGCTCCCGAATCAAACAATACTTTAGCATTCAAGGCTTGAATCGGAAGAATACCTGTAACCACTGTGTTAGATGCTTGGACTTCATGCTGAGCTAAAGCAAAAACTCTCCCTCTGCCTTTACCCATAGGAGCTGATCCTGAAGCCTGAGTCTCATGCTGACCTGATCCTCTGCCAGCCTTAACAGTCCTGCCCAAAACACCTCTACCTCCTTTTGGCTGCTGACTAATGCTCCTCTCTCTGCTCATCTGAACTGTAGCCTGAGAAGCCTGAGGTCTCCCTCCAAAGGGTGGTTGTGGACAATTCTTGAGAAAGTGACCTTGTTGTCCACATCTAAAACAAGCTCCTGATGCATAATGATAAGACCCACTATAAAATTTGCCGCATGCAGGACATAGAGGTTTAGGAGCCCTAGGTGATGCAAAACTAGCTAATCCATGACTCATCTGAGAAGTAGGTCCAGGAGTAGTCTGACTCTGCTATAGTCTCGCTGAAGGTCCTCTATACCCACTTCTAGAAGCTAACTGATGGGCCACTACCATAGTCTTCATCCCACTATCTGGTTTGAAAGAACTATCAGCCTTGAACTTCTTCTTTTCAACCCTTTCTGATATGGCTTCCATTTCCCTGTTTTCAATTATCCTAGCCTTGTCCACCAGCTTGGAATAAGAATCAAATTCAAGGGCAGCTAAAAGTTTAAACAATGGAGCCACTAACCCTCTGTGGAACCGTTGAATCCGTGCCGCTTTTATAGGCACCGATGTAGGAGCAAACTTACTTAGCTGGCTAAACTTCCTGGCGTACTCCGAAACACTCATGCCAGGTGTCTGAACCAATCTCTCAAACTCTAAGGAGTTAGCTTCCCTCACACTTTCAGGAAGAAATTCATTTAACACTAATTCCTTGAATCTCTCCCAAGATAAATCCTCATTTTCCTGAAGCATACCAGAAATGCTTCTCTTGAACCAATCCTTGGCCTCAACCTTCATCAGATACCCCACAAACTCAATAGCTCTTTTATCAGGAATCCTTAGAATCTGCACTTTTTCTTCAATCTCCTATCGAAAATCTGTAGGATCCATTTCACCCTTATACTCCGACGGTTTAAGCTTGAGAAACCTCTCAAATGATACCTCTTCCTCTTGATGCACTACAGGTGGTGGAACTACTGGAGGAACAAGGATTTCTGGAACCTGAACTGGAGGTACCTGCTGCTGCCTCTGCTGAGTAATGAACTCAGCTATCATTGCATAATTTCTTTGCAACAGGTCTAATTGCTGAGCCATATGAGCCACGTTTACTGGTGGCACAGGAGGAACCTCATCTCTGTCACATCCCAACTCCAGTGGTGCGACGGTCCTAGGGCAAGGGTAGGCTTAAGGTCACCATAAACTCGTAAAACTCACATATCATAAATCTCATACTCAATTATATCATTTACAACATCATATATTTATATCATACAAGGATCCTTTCTATACATTCACTTAAACATTAATCATATCTTTCTCCTATTCCTTAATGATCATAAGATATATCTCACATCACCAAGGAATAAGAGCACCCTAAAAGGTAACAATCATATATCAAAATATACTAGTATCCTTGAATGACTAACTACAGAGCTCTAGAGCATACTCCAATACATATTGTTTTATAATACCATTTAATAAATATACATAATCATATGTCAAAAGAATTACAATGAAAGCTTCTTGGGATAAACAAGTCAAGAAGCCTGATCCTCTCTATTAGCTCCCTCACGAGCTATGCTATCACCTAAAATCCACAGAAGAGGAGTGAGCCTTCAACTCAGTAAGATATGAACATTATTAAATCAAGAATATGATTATCAAATCATGGTCATGAACAAATATTTATACATATATAGATATGAAAGATTCACAAGCTTTACTTGAAGGAATATGGTTACTCATAATAATTTGGCTATATCAAATCATGGTTCATATCTGAAATATAAAATACCCACAAAGAATGGCATTATCAAATCTCATTTGATAGAACTGATCTCATGTCATAACATACGTATCAATAGCCTTGCTACCTTAACGTGCACACATGCTTGGCCAGGCATACGCTTAGAGCTCATGGCCCCCTCTAGGTGGAACACTGATAAAAACCCTATCAGCTGGGTTCCCAAAGTGCACTATGGATCAATGAATTTACTCTCATTGGGAAGAGCCTTCTATCTATGGTTCATGGGGTTTCAATCTCATAGGAAGCATATTGGTCGCAAGACCATCATCATATAACATCATTCAAATCGGGTTTAACAAACAAGAAACATATGATCTTAATCTAAGAAAATTGATCAAGTCATTTATATTATATATATACAAATGTACATATGTGTATTGTGAATGAACAAATCAAAGATACTTGGTCTTATTATTTCAAAAAAACAAGAAACAAATAAATGTTCATACTTACACTTAATACAATTTCTCTTGAAATTTCTTTTAGCAAATTCCAACTCTAACTCTTCAATTAATTTGATTTCCTTCTCCTAAGAAATTTCTCCAAATATACAAAATTAGGGTTTTCTCCAAATCAATAATAGTTATCATGATTTCCTAATAATTAATTATCTTAGAGTCTCTATTCTTAATTCCCAATAACAAATTTTATTTATCTCTTTAAGAAAATTTGCACTTAATTTCGGAGTTACTGTTCTACATTCTGATTTCTCCCACATTAATTACCATTAATGACTTCAGATTACTTGCAATAAATTTTATATACCCAATATTAATTATCCTAACCCATAGACTTAAATAAATCTAAAGAAAATAGCTTTGGAAGAAAATTTACCTTATTTCCTTCAAACTAAAATTTCTGTGATTTCTGCCTTAATACAAAATAATCTAGAAGTCTAATGCATTAATTTAAGTATTAATGCCTTAGAAAATAAAATGGAACTAATTCTGAGAAAATACTGAATATAAACGAAGAAAGAAAGAAAGGAAAAATCACGTGAAAGCTACTGGGGTTGCTGGAGTTAAATATACCACTGCCCCAGAAACACGCTTGCCAGCTCGCCTCGCTAATCCTGCCTAGGCAAAGCAACCTCGCCTAAGTCAGGTCGCCATTCCCACTTCGCATTTCCCAGCTCATACTTTCTAGCTCGCCAAACTTGATCCGGCAATGCCATTTCTCTAACCCAGCTCGCATATGTCACCTCGCATATGCTGCCTTGCCAGACTCTCTTCGCGAACTCTTCCTCGTATATGCCACCTCGACAATGCTTCTTCGCCTCTTCGCTTCTTCCCCTCTTTGCGAACTGCCACTTCGTACATTCCCTCTTCGTATAATGCCTCTTCGCATAATGCCACCTCGCCTTTCCTCTTCGCCAAACCTCTTCTCATTTCCTCTTCGCCAAACCTTTTTGCCAAATCCTCTTCGCCAAACCTCTTCCCACATGCCACCTCGTATATGCCTCTTCTCTAATTGCCACCTCAGCAATCTCACTTCGCCACTTCGCATTGTCGGCTCGCAAAACGCCACTTCGTATTTTGCCGGCTCACCACCCCAAAATTTTTGAAGTATTTCATATCAGATAATGGAATGGAATATAAAGAGAAGTCATTCTTGAAGTTCTGTCAAAATGAAGGTATCATCAAACACTTCTCGGTAAAAAGAACTCCAGAGCAGAATGGAGTTGCAAAAAGGATGAACAGAACTATTCTGGAGCATGCCAGATGCATGAGACTGAATGTAGGATTGCCCAGAAGTTTTTGGGCAGAAGCAGTGAATACTGCATGCTATCTAATTAATAGATCCCCTTCAGCTGGTATTGATTACAAAATCCCAGAGGAAGTATGGTCTGGAAAACCAAAAGATTTTTCAGACATTAAAATCTTCTGTTGTCCAGCATATGTTCGTTTGTCGGTGGAGGAATGAAAATCCAAACTTAATCCAAGGTCAAAAGAATGCATATTCCTTGGATATGAAAATGAAGTAAAAGGATACAAGTTATGGGATCCTATAGATAAAAAGAAGGTTATCAACAGAGATATGGTATTCAATGAAAAACACATGCTGAAGAAACCAGAGAAAGAAGAATTTGCAGAATCTGAGAAGCAGAAGATTCCAGTTGAGGTGGAGCTGCAAGAATTTGAGAAGGAACCAGTAGGAAGTGAAGATGAGAAACCTATAGAGCACGAGGTTCAGTCATACAACCTTATTAGAGATAGAGAAAGGTGATTCAGTAAGCCAGTACAAAGATATAGGTTTGAGGACATGGTTGCTTTTGCCTTAATTACTAGTAATGAAGATCCAAATACTTACCAGAAAGCTATCCAGTCCAAGGAAAATGAGAAATGGGCAATAGCCATGGCAGAAGAGATGGAGTCCTTGCAAAAGAACCAGATTTGGGAGTTAGTTGAACTTCCAAAGGGATCAAAGGCTATAGGTTGTAAGTGGGTGTTCAGAAAGAAGAAAGCTCAGTCTGAAAAAGAAAGTGAAATATTCAAATCTAGATTGGTGGCAAAAGGATTCTCTCAGAGAGAGGGAATTTATTATAATGAAATATTCTCACCAGTTGTTAAGCACATTTCCATTTGGTTGATCTTGTCCATTGTAGCATCACCGGATATGGAGTTAGAGTAGCTTGATGTGAAAACAACCTTTCTCCATAGTGATTTAGAAGAAAGGATCTACATGCAGCAACCTGAGGGGTTTATTAAACCAGGCAAAGAGAACCTAGTTTATAGATTGAAGAAGTCTCTTTATGGTTTAAAGAAATCCCTAAGACAATGGTACAAGCCGTTCGATAGCTTTATGATGAGTCATGGTTACACTCGCTCTGAGTATGATCCATGTATTTACTTCAGAACTCTTGATGACAGTTCTCTAGTATTACTGACGCTATATGTTGATGATATGTTAATAACGGCAAAGAGAAAGTCAGATATTCTTCAGTTGAAGAAATTATTAAGTAGTGAGTTCGATATGAAGAATCTTGGAGAAGCTAAGAAAATACTTGGTATGGAAATCCACAGGGTGAGAAAGTTATGGTTAACTCAGAAAAGTTATATGCAAAAAGTGTTGGAAAGGTTTAACATAATTAATGCTAAACCAGTGAGTACACCTTTAGCAGTACATTTCAAGTTGTCATCGAAGATGAGCCCGTAAATAGAGGATGAGGTGTAGTATATGTCCAGAGTACCGTATACAAATGCGGTAGAATGTCTATTGTATGCCATGGTATGTACCATACTAGATATCTCACATGCAGTCAGTGTGGTTAGCTGGTATATGGCAAACCCAGGAAAAGAGCATTGGAATGCAGTAAAATGGATTTTGCGCTATTTAGCAGGAACAACCGATCATGGTCTATTATTTGATCTTAATACTGCAAGAAGTGAGGTTATGGGATTTGTTGATGCAGATTAGGCTGGAGACTTAGACTCGAGAAAGTCTACAACAGGATTTGTTTACACTTTTTATGAAGGAACGATATATTGGAGATCCGTGATGCAATTTATAGTAGCATTATCAACAATAGAGGCTGCATTAACAGAAGCAGCAAAGGAGGCTTTATGGCTAAAAGGATTAGTTGAGGAACTAGGATTTAAACATAGCAGCATTCAGATACAGTGTGACAGTCAGAGTGCTATTCACTTAGCAAAGAATCAGGTATTTCATGCCAGAACCAAACATATTGATGTTCGGTATCACAAGATTCGTGAGTGGATGAATAACAGTGACATTGCAGTTAGCAAGATTCACACAAAAGAGAATGTTGCAGATATGCTCACAAAGTTAGTGCCTACAGAGAAGTTCAAGCATTGCTTGGACTTAATCCATTTCGTTGATTGTTGATTTCATGATGGAGTATCGAGGGAGAGGGATACGTTCATGTTAAAAGGAGTCTACAACAATGGTGTAGAAAGCATATATTAAAAGGGAATACAAGAAGACCCAGACTCACAGGAAATATCTCCATGTTGTCGGAAGGTGGAGATTGTTGATTGGTCCCTCCTACATGAAGATACTTTGGTCAAAAATTCTCAAATATATATATATATATATATATATATATATATA
>CANXYC010093568.1:0-13189 GCA_948193065.1 Aleurites moluccanus | reverse complement strand
TTCTGATACTTTTTGTAATTACCATCATCATAAAGACATAAACATTTATACTCTAAAATATGTCATACTGTAATACCCTATAAATTCCTAACTCATGTGCATGAATAAATTCTCAGTATGTGGTCCATTAGTCTTAAATTGATGGGGAATAATTTTAGAAACATAGTTAGAAAGCAAATTTGAAACTTTTTCGGAATCTGGCGGTGTCGGGACACTGCCGAGAAATTAGCAGTTTGGTCAACAGAAGAATTTCTGAAGTTAGATTGGGGTTAAAATATGACCATAATTTATGTGTAATTTTGGTAAAAAAGAAAGAAGTGAAAATCATTTAGGAACACTGAAAAGTAAAGTATGGCATTTTGGTAAATAAAGGGTAATTCAAGGTGAATTGTGGAAATGGATCAGTCGGAGTTACAGAATGACTCTAGAACTATTTTTATAAATAAGGATAAATTAAAATAAGCATATTTCCTTTTTACACTGGTATCAAAATCTTAACAGAACTTTCAGAATAAATTTCAGAAGATTTAAGGACCAAAATGCAAAGATTGAAACTTGAGGGATTAAGTTATAATTTTACACTCAATTTTGTCTTATATGGGCTGTAATTCACAGGATTTTGGCAACTTCATCTTCTCCATTTTTCTTTCCTTTGCCGTCCACCATTTTCCTTTCCTTCCAAACTTAAATTTCCATTTCCATATAGATTTTTTTAAGGTTTTTATGGAATTATAACAAATCAAGGTTGCTTAACTCAATTCTACCATTAATATTAAGGAAGGAGCAAAGGATTGGGAGGACAATCTTCAAGGAATTTTGGCCATGGAAGGGTGAAATGTGTAAGTTGTTAGTTTATTTGATTTGATTAACGTTTTATTAATTATTTAGGTTGAATTGAATGGGTAATTAGTTTAATTGCATTAGATTATCCAAAATTGAAAGTAATTGCAATTTGAATGTTGAAATTGAAGTTGTAAAGGGTGATATATTGAATTAGAATTAGGAATGGTAAATTGATGTTAGAAATGGTAAATTGATGTTAGAAATGTTCAATTGGATAGGAATGAACAACTAATTGATGGTTAATTTGATGTGGAATTGTAGATTGAGGAAGTTGAGTTTTCAAAGTTTGCTCAAATTGGGGATTTTTGGTGAATTGGTGGAATTAGCTATTGCATTGGCAATTGGAAGGCTTAAGTGAGTTTACATTGTATCAAATAACTTGTTTGAATCCTTGAATTGAAAATTTGAACACTTTGGTAAAATCCCTAAAGTGGCCGAACCAACCCTAGCCCTAATTGCCTATTGAATTGCTTGGTTTTCTTTGGTTTTTCCTTAGCTATTTAATCCATTTTAATGTTATTTAAATTGTGTTTATTGATACCTTTGCTTTGTTGGACAATGTACCTTATCATTGGTTTGAATGGGCAAGACAATTTTGCTCCGAACCCTAACCTATTGGCTTGCCATTGTATGTCACCTTGTGTTTGATAATTTGCCTAGTTTATTTGTCATTGGCTTATTGGTTTGCATGCCATAGGCCTACCAATTGAATACCATTGTTATTAGCGATAATGGTATGCCAATTGACCCACCAATTTCGGCCACCGAACCCTTGTTGTTTTTTGCCTTATTTTATTATCACACTTGATTTTATTAATTGTATATTGCCTTTGACATTGTAATTGAGTTCGTTGAATATTGATTGATTGATACCGAGCCGATTATTATTGATTGATTGATATCCGGATGCCATTGTTGCTTATGGTATCCCTTGCTATTGACCCTAATATGGTTTGGCAGAACTTCCGATTCGACAGGGGAGTGGGGAAATACTATTGACCTTGTGCACATTGTATATTTGTACCCTAGCTAGGAGGGGTTATGGTCCTGGCCATAGGGCCTGATCAACCTTATGCTTATATAGTACTGGTGACCTACATGGTCCAGTGATATTGATTGATATGATACTAGTGGCCTACATGATCCAGTGATATTTGATTTCTCTGGTGACTGTATGATTTCTTTTCATACAGTCTGTCTCATTATCTGCCTTTCCATATGTAACCGAGCTTATATATGATATTTCTTTGGTTTACTGTACCTTGACAACTATTTTGTATTCTGTTATTTCTTTGATTGAAACCATTATTTAATTATACCTATTATTTATTGCGATGCATGAAAATTCACTGAGTATCATCCATACTCACCTTTTTGTTTGTTTCCTATTTCAAGAAAGGAGTAAGTTGCAGAATCTCGACATCTATCTTCCGTGGATTTCTGTTGCAGTTTATTTTGTATAGATTATGGATTTCTATATTTATATTTGAGGTTTCTTTATCTAGCTGCTCCATGGGTATGTATGGGTTAGTTAGGATGTGAATATAATATATGACATATTGATAACTATGTTTTGAGTTATATGATGGTTTTTGATGTTATCTATGAATGTACAGCCAACTGCAGAATGTTTGACAGGATAACAGAATGAGTAACAGAATTGCATAATGAATGGTAATTAATAAATGAATAATTAATTGAGGCTTAGAGATTGTGCATATGGTACTGGGTTCTACGGGTGCCGGTCGCCAGTGGAATTTCCCGTGCCCTAGGACCATCGCAACTCGAAAAATCGGGTCGTGACAAAAACCTTTACTTGTGCCCTTAGAAATAGCCACACCAATGGGAGATAAGATTATAGTAGGATATAAGTATGATATTTGTGATGTGAGAGTTTGTGATAGATCTTTACCTGCTAAACTGATTGAGTTGCCTGTGTTAGAATTTGATATTATCCTAGGTATGGATTGATTGACTGATCACAAAGCTACTATTGATTGTGCCTTAAAGAGAATAAAGTTTAGACCCGATGGGCAGGAAAAGTTTATTTTTCAGGGGGAGCCTAACAGTCACATATCTGGGTTAGTATCAGTATGTACTACAGAGAGATTGATGAGAAAGGGGTGTATTGCTTACATAGCTACAGTGGTTGATACTACAGGGATAACTAAAGAGATAGAATAGATTCCAGTGGTAAAAGTGTTTACAGATGTATTTCCAGATGATCTTCCAGGACTGCCACCAGAGAGGGAGATCGAATTTGAGATTGAGGTATACCCTGGTACCGATCCTATTTCCATACCACCCTATAGAATGGCACCACCTGAGCTGAAGGAATTGAAAAAGCAGTTGTGGGAATTGTATGATAAGAATTTCATCAAGCCCAGTAGTTCACCCTGGGGAGCACCAGTGTTGTTTGTTAAGAAAAAGGATGGGACACTGAGAATGTGTATTGATTATAGGCAATTGAATAAGGTGACAGTAAAAAATAAGTATCTGACCTGTTCGACCAGTTACAGGGAGATTGCTATTTCTCGAAGATAGATTTAAGGTCAGGGTATCATCAGCTGCGGATTAAAGGTGAACACATCCCAAAGACTACTTTCAGAACACGGTATGGGCACTATGAGTTTTTAGTGCTACCGTTTGGATTGACGAATGCCCCAACAACCTTTATGGATATGATGAATAAGGTATTTAGACCATTCCTTGATAAGTTAATTATTGTCTTTATTGATGTTATTTTGGTGTATTCCAGAAGCAGAGAGGAGCATGAGGAGCATCTAAGAATCACATTGCAGTTGTTGAGAGACCATCAGCTGTATGCAAAATTCTCAAAATGTGAATTCTGGTTGACAAAGGTTATTTTCTTGGGGCATGTTGTGAGCAAAGATGGTATAAAGGTAGATCCATAGAAAGTAAAAGCAGTTGCTAACTGGCCACGTCCCACTACAGTTACAGAGATCCGGAGTTTCCTGGGTATGGCAGGGTATTATCGCCGGTTTGTGAAAGATTTTTCTAGAATTGCTGCACCAATGACAAAGTTGACTCGAAAATAGGTGAAGTTCCAATGGAATGATGAATGTGAAAAGAGTTTCCAAAATTTTAAAGCCTGTTTGACCACTGCACCGGTATTGACACTTCCTACCGAGGCAGGCAGTTTTGCTATATACTACGATGCTTTGAGGATTGGCTTAGGGTGTGTATTGATGCAGGATAGAAAAGTCATTGCATATGCTTCCTGGCAATTGAAATGGCAGTTGTGATCTTTGCTTTAAAGATATGGAGGCATTATTTATATGGGGTCAGATGTGAGATTTACACCGATCACAAGAGCCTTCAATACATTCTGCAGCAGAAAGAATTGAATTTGAGGCAAAGGCGATGGGTTGAACTGTTAAAAGACTATGACTATCAGATCTTATACCACCCTAGAAAAGCAAAGTGGTAATAGATGCCTTGAGTAGGAAATCAATGGGAAGCTTATCCCATGTGATTGCTATAGAAAGACCACTGGTACAGGAACTGTGGGAGTTAATGGCTATGGGTTTGACTCTAGATTTGGAATCACTAGGGTAGGAAACAGTATTGATAGCCCAATTCTAGGTGAAGTCATTGTTGATAGATGAGATAAAGAGATCCCAAAGCGAGGATCCACAGTATATAAAGATCAGAGACTTGGTTCAGAATGGTAAGGCTCTTGACTTTTCTATTGAGGGAGATGTGTTGAGATGTAAGGGTCGTTTATATGTTCCTAATGTTAAAGGGTACAGAGAGCAGATCATGAAGGAGATTCATTATTCTCCTTACACAGTCCATCCTGGAGTGACAAAGATATACCACGACTTAAAGGAATTTTATTGGTGGCCAAACATGAAGGGTGATGTAGCTGAGTTTGTTTCTAAATGTCTAGCCTGTCAGCAGGTAAAATTTGAATACCAGAAACCTTCAGTAAATCTAGTTACCCGAGTGGAAATGGGACCAAGTCACAATGGATTTTGTGGTGGGTTTGCCTAAGACACAGAAGGGATATGACTCAGTATGGGTGATAGTGGATAGATTGACAAAGTCAACTCATTTCTTGGAGGTAAAGACCACATACACAGCTGCATAGTATGCCCAACTCTATGTGGACAAGATTATAAGGTTACATGGGGTTCCATCGGTGATCATATCTAATAGAGGTACTCAGTTCACCTCCAGATTTTGGTAGAAGTTTCAAGAGGCATTGAGTACTACATTGCATTTCAGCACAACATTCCATCCTCAGACAGATGGACAGTCAGAGAGGACTATATAGACACTGGAGGACATGTTGAGATTGTGTATGCTGGACTTAAAAGGCAATTGGGATTGCTTTCTACCATTGATAGAGTTTGCTTACAACAATAGTTACCATTCAACCATTGGAATGGCACCATATGAGGCTCTTTATGGCAGGAAGTGTAGATCACCTGTATATTGGGTGGAACCGAGTGAAAAGCAGTTAGAGGGACCAAATATGATCAGAGAAACAATGGAGAAATTTCCTATTATTCGGTAAAGAATAAAGACTGCTTTCAGTAGGTAGAAGAGCTACGCATATCCAAAGAGGAAAGATGTACAGTTTGCAGTGGGTGACCAGGTATTTCTTAAGATATCTCTTATGAAAGGAGTGATGAGATTTGGAAAGAAGGGCAAGTTGTCACCTAGGTACATTGGACCTTTTGAGATATTGGATCGAGTTGGCAATGTATCATACAGATTAGCTCTTCCACCGAGTATGAGGCATATACACCTAGTGTTTCATATCTCCATGTTAAGGAAGTATATCTCATATCCATCTCATGTGTTGCAACCCCAGGAAATTGAAATTAATGAAGCACTGTTATATGAGGAAGTTCCAGTGCAGATTATTGATCATCAGACTAGACAGCTTCGGAATAAAAGCATTCCTATGGTTAAAGTACAGTGGCGTAGCAGAAGCATAGAGGAATGCACTTGGGAGAGTGAGACAGAAATAAGGCATAGATACCCCCACCTTTTTGAGGAAACATGTTATTTATCCACCCTATAGTTTTTAAGTAAATTCGGGGACGAATTTATTTGTAGAGGGTAGAATGTAACACCTTAGCCTAAATTAGATCTAACCCTTAAAGAGGAACTTCGGGGGGAATTTTTTCTTTTCTTTATAACATGTTATTATTATGTATTTATGCATGAAATTGATAGTTATGCATGTTATATGAGTTGATTTTATGCATAGAAGTGGTTTAAAGGCTGTTAGGACAAAATCGGGGAATTTTGAGTTTTTGGTGAAATGGGGGCAAAATGGTCATTTCACAGCCCCTTCGGATTTTGATGGATTTACACTATATTTGAAGGTAGAAAAGAATTTAAGGACTTGAAAATGGTATTATTTAGTTTATTTGAATAATAGTTGGAGAAATAAACCCGGTTGAAGATGGTTCCCGGCAAGCTGCTCAATTGAGGTGCTTTGGTTGCACTAAGGGTATTTTGGTCTTTTCCTTTGTAATATGGAGTTATAGAGTGTATGCAACACCCGTACCCTAGGACCGTTGCGGCTCCCAGGTTGGGTTGTGACATCCTAAACTAGATCTAACCCTTAAAGAGGAACTTAGGGGAGAAATTTTTATTTTCTTTATAACATGTTATTATTATGTATTTATGCATGAAATTGATAGTTATGCATGTTATATGAGTTGATTTTATGCATAGAAGTGAATTAAAGGCTGTTAGGACAAAATCGGGGAATTTTGAGTTTTTGGTGAACTGGGAGCAAAATGGTCATTTCATAGCCCCTTCAGATTTTGATGGATTTAACACTATATTTGAAGGTAGAAAATAATTTAAGGACTTGAAAATTGTATTATTTAGTTTATTTGAATAATAGTTTGAGAAATAAACCCGGTTGAAAATGGTTCCCGGCAAGCTGCTCAATTGAGGTGCTTGAGGTGCTTCGATTGCACTAAGGGTATTTTGGTCTTTTCTTTTGTAATATGGAGTTATAGAGTGTATGCAACACCCGTACCATAGGATTGTCGTGGCTCCCAGGTTGGGTCGTGACACCCTCCTTCTTATCCCGTGCAGCCAAGAACCCCGGCAGAGGCGCCACCCCCCTTGCCTATAAATAGAGACTCCCCTTTCATTATTAAACACACCGAAATCACTTGAAGTCGAATTTTCTTTCTCGGATTTCTTCTATTCTCTCTCATACACCGATTTATTCTTGTTTCTTTAACTCTCTTTGAGTTTAAAGAATAATCAATTCGTGGCGTGTGGAGCCCATTTTCTTTAGTTCTCTTTGAACTAAAGAAGGACCAAATCTGAGGCGTGTGGAGCCTCAAAATTATTTCTAACAAAATCACTTTGTTGATTTGCTTGTTTTGAATTATCAGATAAAAGATAATGAAACCGTCTTCCCGGGCCTTAACCAATTCCCAGTGGAGCTCCGATCCAGGCATGCAATCAGACCGCTGCCTTCCCAAAGAAATTAGATAAAAGACAATCCAACCACCGACTCAAGGTGAAATTTCGATCCGGGCGTGCAATCCGACCGTCGCCTCCTAAAGAGCAAATTGTCAGGTAAAAGGCAGTCCGACCATCAATCTAACCACCAATCCAGTGCTTTAATAAAGCCAAGGTGGAACTCTGATTCGCGCTAGCAATTAGACCGCTACCTTCCCAAAAAGCAAAGGAGTAGGTACCACCTCCTAACTCTCTTTTACTCTAATAAAACATCAAAATAGGCAAATCTCCTTTATTTTGGTAGACATCAAAATAAAGAGTCCAAAACATGATAAATTGGGCATAAATCAACCCTTCTTCGCAAGAAGGGAGAACAGCGTAGGTTTTGATTTCCATTCAAATGGGATACGCAAGCAAGCTATCTAAGAGCTTCAAACCCAAAAATGTCAAAGCAACCTCTAAACTGCTCATAAAAATGCTTTAAATCAAGGTTAAAATTAGAAGCCAAGTTCAATTGAAAACCTAGTCCCCGAATCCTCTTTGGTTTCAAAGACTAGTGCATTTATTTTCTTTTGGGATAAAATTGGAGTCAAATCGGATTTTTACCTTAAATTTTCCCAATAAAAATAACTTAAGGTGGCGACTTCAAAACCTCAAAATCATTTTAAAAAAAAAAGGCGCTAAGGTCGCCTCCCAATCTGTGAGAAATCGTACTTAAAAATGAGAGCACCCCCGATCCCCTTGGATCTGCGGACGGGGAGGTGCTCGGGCGAGGCCTTACATTATCGAATCAATACATTAGCTTTTTGGAGAGGGAAAATAATCAAGAATCTCTGTCTATCCTGTTAATAGGTTCTCTAGCACCTGAAATACACAATAGAAGAAAAGAATTAGTCGAAAACTTAATAAGTTATTGAGATATGATAATACTTAGGGTTTTACAATGATTGAACACAAAATAGGTCAAATTCAATATATATATATATATATATATATATAACAATAGTAACAATAGTTTATGAACAATAAGAATACATTTAGTGATATATATTTACATGCCCATAAAGAAATGGCACCCATCAATGTGACAATAGAACAACCATCAATCTATACCATCCATCCATCGAGATATTACGATCTCAAACCATATGTATGCTTGATCAAAACATATGTCCCAAGGCCAATAGGCCTTCCCTAGGTAAAGCCATTAATACAATTTGACCTTATCAGCTAGGTCAATGGTGCATATAGTCCAAGGATTTCTCCCTCATTGTGAAGGCGTTCTAAATAGTTAATAGCCATACAATCAATAAAATGAACAATGGGTGGGTCTAGAGACCTCACCTTATCAATATCATTAATAATATTCAATAGGTTTTCAATAATTGCATATGACCCAAATGGTCTTTCAAAGGGAATACATTTCAATGATGGCCTAAGGCCTAATGATATTACAATATCAAAATAATAACATTCAATATGAAATTTAGTCCAAGAACAATATTAACAAATGTGGATTTCATAACAAAGAATAATCTATTCCATAACTTACCTCAAATCCAGAGCAATAAGCTTAACTATCACCACAATCAACAATCCTTAGGTCCTTGGGTTCACCAAGCCTAAAACAACAAATTCCCAAAAATGGGTCAATTAGGGTTTTTATCCCCAAAGCCATAACATAAAGAATTCTAGGATTCTATACCCTTTAGTACTCAATAAATTGATTTCTAATACCAATTAAACCATTAAATCTCAAAACTCCCATATCAATCATAATTAATGACAATCAATGCTCTTAAATGACTATTAACAACCTATAACAACTAGTATAACAATATCATAACCCATAAACTACTATAAAAGTAAGAACTAGGATTTACCTTCAAAATCCTAGAAAGAGATTTCTTGAGAAAGAATGCCCTTGAAATGATTTGATGCCTTACAATATGTTTCCCATGAAGAATCCTTGAAGAAAATGGCTATTTGGATGATTAAAGAGTAATAGGTCTAGTTGAGAAAAGGAAAGAAATGAGAAAAAGAAGAAAATGAAATTTGATTTTCAGTTCAAAAATTTGAAAAAATGACTTATATTTATAAAGCCTGAAGTCTCACGCTCGTGAAGAACTAATTCACGCCCATGAATAACAAAAGGTCAATTTCTCATATTTAGACAGAGAGCAAAGTAATGGTCGTGATTAGAGTTCACACCCATGAAACATCAAAGTTCAAATTCACGACCGTGATAAGATTTCACGCCCGTGAAATCAATAGGTTCAATTTCATCAAGGCAATCACTTCTCAAGACCATTCTATAGGCCACATCATATAACTAATTTAGAAGAAAAGCTATCTATCCTAGTAGCATAATTTTTTCACATATACATAAGGTTGGTCAGATTTTATGACTAGGATTGTTATTACTCCTCCTAGTTAGGGTCTATATAATTTATTGTACACTATGCCGATTTATTAACCCCTACCTTATCAATTAGGTAGTTCTATCATTGAATCTCTTAAAAATCAAATATGGTTACAATAATTTTACTCCATTTAATAATTGAAGGCTTGTAGGAGATAATACGTATTCAATAGTCAGTTTGGTCATTTAAGAATAAACATAGAATGATAATTCAATGGTCAATTAAATAGTCTTTAGGTGTATTCAAGAATGTCACAATGACGAGTTAATAGAAAGGTTTGGTCACTTAAGAATTTTATCAAATGCATAGAATGCATAAAATTTGGTCATTTAAGAATTTTATTAAACATTTGGTATGCATAGAATTAACAAATATGGAGGGTATTATAATGCATGAAGAATTGGGTCATGAAAGAAGTGCATAAGGAAATCAATTAACATTTGAAATAAATATATATCAAAGTTAATAAGAACGAAACATTCACATGGATTTATGGTTCGACCTTGAAAAAGAAATCACTAAAGTTTAAAATTTTGCACTAATCCTAATTCTAGGATATTTACATATTTGAAATCCTAATTTTAAATTCATATATCTTCATATATAGCTTAAAGCCTATAAAATATTAATTTTTCTAAACATATAACTCATAAAAATTTAATAGAAACTAAGATTCGAAATTTACCTTAATTAAAGAGATGAAACTCTAATAACACTCTATTGATGAAACTATCCTTTCCTCTAGTTTGAGAATTTCTTTTTAATTTTTAATTACACAACTTAGCTTGAAAAGGATCTTAAATTCATGTGTTTGATGATTTGTATTTGAAAAGTTGTAAATTTGAAGGAAGAAGTTGAAAGAAGATTTTGAGAAGGAAAAAGGATGGATTCGGCTACTAGAAGGAGAAACAAGAAAATAATGTAGAAATTTCTAAGTTTTAATTCTTTAGAAATATCTTAAGGATGTGGGCTCAACATGAGTTCCACCAATTTTATATACTCTCAATTTTACCCTTGATTCTTTTATATATTTTTCATTTTGCCCTTTTTAATTCTACAATGATCTAATGTCTTAGTAGTGTGATCTCATACGGGTCCCACTACTAATTATATATTTTTAATTTTATCCTCACTTAATTACTCTAATTTTAATTATATCTTATCTAATTTCTATATTAATTTACTAATAATTTTAATTCCTATATTAAATCATTTTATTATTTCTATATTTACTATATTTTTAATTTATTCAAGTTCTTTAGATACTTAATTTTGGGTTACTAAATTTATTTTTTTGAAATTCAACTCTTACTATATAATATTAAATATAAATTTTATAGTTTCTTATACTTAGGTAAATTATGATATTTCTATGATAATTCTAGGGTGTTATAATACCAAATTTCACATTTTACAATCATAGGATATTGTTATATAAAATTGACTTTAATTTCAAAGCATTCCATTTTATACAAAAAGGGCATTTCACAATTAAAAATCCATTATAAGAAAAATTGCATACTTCAAATTCCAATATTTGATTAATAGCAATGAAAAACTATATAGTTTATATATCGCTTTTGTATTTACGTATAATTATTTTCTGATGAAATTACACTAATTAACTACATACAACTCAAATATAAAATAAATCACACTAACAATATAAGCTCATTCTATATAAATTCTTAAAATTAATTTAAAATTAGTTGAAGTATGTAAGGCCTTGTCCAAGCATTTTGTCTGATTTGCTCAAATAATCAGAACGCTCTTTTGGTTTTGATCTCACGTCGTTGAAATACTTGACCAACTGAAAGTTCTGTTTATCAATTATTTTGAAAATGTATTTCATTTCTGTTTTGAAACCTGTTTTGAGTTCAATTCTGTTTTGAAAATTGATTTTAGGGAGTCGACATCTTAATTTTATTTTTGTTAGAAAAATATAAAGAAAAATCCAAAAATGACTTCAATTTTCACAATGGATTAAATACACTAAACATTCGAAAGAATCTGAGTTTGGAGATTAAGTTTTTTATTTAAGAAATTCTAACTTGACTTCTAATTAATTCTGACCTAAAATTATAATTTCATAAGCAGTTTAATATGCATAGCGGTTATATGGATGCTAAAGCAGTAAAGAAATTAAATAATTACATCAATAATAATTGAGGACATTAACTCTAACCCTTACAGATTCTAGGTTAATTATAAATTCCTCAATTTGAATTAGAAGGATTGGCTCTAAACCTTATGGGTTCTAGGCCAATCACATGTCCTCCAAAATAAAATTAAACTGATTAAAGGAAAATAATAATTTTAGAATTTTGGATTTGATTCTCGATTGAAAAGCATGCTTACATATTTTGTTTGAATGGGAATTAAAATATGTATAGTTTACCTTTTTGCGGAGGGTTTGGGTCTGATTTAGAGGTGCCAAGGGCTGCTTGAGCTTAATTTTGGATCAGATTCTTATTGGAGAAGTCTTATTATACCTTCTTTCAAGGTCGACGGTAGTTTGACGGTCCTCTCGGATCGGAGTTCCACCTTGAGATTCATATTCTAGCTCGAGGCAGTCCAATTAATTCAAGGAGAATTAATTAGAGGTTTGACAGGTGTTGGTTCAAAGAGAACCAAAGGAATCGATTTTTCAATCAAAGAGAACTAAAAACCTAAGTTAAGAGCTCAAAGGGAGCTTGGTTGATTTTTAAGACTCAAAGAGAGTCAGTCTTAATTAATTTGGTGGCTTAACGAGATAGAATTAGGGTTTTGAGTTAATTAATTTCTCTAACTTCTCAAAGAGAGAGTTTAGAGAGAGAAAATCTCAAAGATAGATTTTACAGAGAGAAACTCAAAAAGAGTTTTAGAGAGAGAAACTCAAAGGGAGTTTTAGAGAGAAAGGCTCTCAAATATATGCAATTCTCAAAGAGAGAATAAGTGAAGAAAATGGTGGAAGGAGGCATCTATTTATAGAGATTTGGAGGGGCAAAATGGAAATTTTCAAAGTCACTGCCACTATCAACAAAGGGAGGAATCACCAAGAAGCTTGGGGGCTACTACCACTGTGCTTTGGCAGCACTGTCATGCCTTCTGGGAGGCACTACCGAAGCATGGTGGTGGCACCTCGATTTTAAGTGTTTTTGAGCCTTTCTGTCACGACCCGGTTTCCCGAGTCATGACGGTCCTAGGGCATGGGAGATGTCAATGGCGACCGGCACCCGTAGAACCCAATATCAGTCACATCAATCATCTCAATTCAATATAATATATAAATCATATTCATAATTACCAATCATTCTATTAAACTGTCATACATTCTGTAAATAACTGAAATATCAATTCCCAAATTATTACATTTATTATAATATCATCCATTTAACAAACCATCATCAATTATATGTTCATTTCCTAGCTAACCCGTACATACCCATGGAGCAGCTAGATCATGAACACCAAAA
>CANXYC010093509.1:0-22163 GCA_948193065.1 Aleurites moluccanus | reverse complement strand
ACAAAGGAGATGCTGCCCAATTTTTCTTTGATTGTTTAAGCTATTTTAAGCTTAATAGTGTTATGCATGCCATATAGTATAGTTTCATGGGTTCTTCGCGGTACTGGTAGCATAAGCATCACCCGTACCCTAGGACCGTCATGGCTCCCAAGTTGGGCTGTGACAGTCATGTGATTAGTGAGGAGGGTATTATGGTAGATCCTCAGAAGCTTGAAGCAGTTGTAAATTGGCCTCAGCCTTCTAGTGTTTCAGAGATCTTTAGTTTCCTTGGTTTGGCAAGATACTGCAGAAGGTTTGTGCAGGATTTCTCCAGAATTGTTGCTTCGTTGACTAAGCTGACTCGAAAGCAGGAGAGATATCTGTGGATGGATGAGTGTGAGAGCAATTTTCAGACTTAGAAGTCTTGCCTCACTAGTTCTCCAGTATTAGTATTGCCATCAGAGAATGAGAAGTTTACAATGTATTATGATGCTTCTTGAATTGGATAAGGATGTGTTTTGATGCAGCTTCGGAAAGTGATTGACTATGCTTTTTGACAGTTAAAGAAGCATGAGGGAAACTATCCGACAGATGATTTAGAGATGGCAGCTGTAGTTTTCGCATTCAAGATATAGAGGCATATTTGTATAGGTCTAGATGCGAGATATATACTGATCATAAGAGTTTGTAGTATATACTTCAGCAGAAGGATATGAACCTCCGACAGTGCATATGGGTTGAGTTGCTAAAGGATTATGATTGTAAGATCCTTTACCATCTGGGAAAAGCTAATGTAGTAGTTGTTGCACTGAGCCAGAAGTCTATGGGCAGTCTAGCTCACATCTCTATTATCAGGAGACCTTTGGTCCGTGAGATGCAGGAGTTAGCTATTATGGGTGTAGAGTTGGATTTGGAATCCCTGGATCGAAACTAGGCTCTGATAGCCCAGTTTCAGGTTAAGCCACTATTGATTGATAACATTAAGATGGCACAGGATAGGGATCCATATCTTTTGAAGATTAAGGGTGATGTTCTGAATGGTAAGGCAACAGAGTTCACAGTAAATAATGAAGTAATGAAATGTGGGAGATGGATATGTGTACCCGACATTGAAGGGCTACGAGATTGGATTATGAGAGAGGCTCATTATTCATTATATAGTGTACATCCTGGGATTACCAAGATGTACCATGATCTAAGAGATGTGTATTGGTTGTTTGGTATAAAGAGGGATGTAGCTCGGTTTGTCTTTACATGTTTAGCCTGTCAGTAGGTTAAGTTTGAGCATCAGAAGCCGTCTGGCTTGCTTTAGGAGATTGAGTTTTCTAAGTGGAAATGGGAGCAGATTACTATGGATTTTGTAGTTTGTTTACTGAGGACTACATGGGGTTATGACTCCATATGGGTTATTATAGATCGATTGATGAAGTCTACTCATTTCCTAAAAGTTAAGACTACTTACTCTGCAGCTCAGTATGCACAGTTGTATGTGGACAAGATAGTTCAGCTTTAAGGAGTGCCAGTGATGATCATATTGGATAGGGGTACGCAGTTTACCTCTCGATTTTGGCAAAAGTTCCAAGAAGCTATGGGTACCCCAGTTAAGGTTCGGTACAACTTTCCATCCACAGACCGATGGACAGTCAGAGAGGACCATCCAGACTTTGGAGGATATGTTGAGATTCTGTATTTCGGATTTCAAAGGTAATTGGGATCAGTATCTACCACTGATTGAGTTTTCCTACAATAACAGTTACCATTCTTCTATTAGAATGGCTCCATATAAAGCAGTGTATGGTAGAAAATGCATATCTTCAGTGTGTTGGTTGGAACCAGGAGAGAGACAGATAAAGGGACCAGAATTGATAAAGGAAACAATGGAAAAGGTTTCTATCATTAGAGATCAGATGAAGACTGCTTTCAATAGACAGAAGAGTTATGTTGATCCGAAATAGAAGGATGTGCATTTTGCAGTTGGTGACCATGTCTTTCTTAAGATCTCACCAATGAGAGGTGTTATGAGATTTGGGAAGAAAGGGAAGTTGTCACCAAGATTTGTAGGCCCATTTGAGATACTTGATAAGATTGGCAATGTGGCTTACAGATTGGCTCTTCCACCTAATTTGAGCCATGTTCATCCAATGTTCCATATTTTTATGCTGAGGAAATATGTGTCTGATCCATCACATGTATTGGAGGTACAAGATATTAGGGTTAATGAAGACTTGTCATTTGAGGAACTACCAGTGAAGATTGTGCATAGACAAGTCAGGAAATTGAGGAACAAAGAAATCCCAATGGTTAAAGTGCTATAGAGGAATCAATTGATGGAAGAGTGTACGTGGGAAAGCGAGCAGGACATAAGGGTCAAATATCCCTTCTTGTTCCATCAGTGATGTATATAGATGTATGTATAGGTATATGTGTATTTAAATTCGAGGATGATTTTTTTTGAAAGAGGGAAGAATGTAATATCCTGTAAAACCATAACATGTTTTTGTGAAATAATTTCTCAGTATATGGTTTGAAATTATCAAAATGACTAAAGATAATTTTGAAACTTTGTTAGAGCGAAAATGAGAAACTTTTTCGAAAATTGTCGGTACCGATATCGCTACCGCAAAAATAGCAGTACGGTTAACAGATGAATTTCTGATTTTGGCTAAAAGGTTAAATGATAATGTATATGCATGTGTAAATACAGTAAAAAGAAAGATGAGAAAAATGTTTAAGAATACTGATAAAGTAAGTGGTGGTAAAACCGTAAATAAAAGAAACTTTAAGGGTATAGTGGAATTTCAACAGTCTGAGTTTCAAAACGTCTCTGAAACTATTTTTATTAAATAGTATTAATAAAAATAAGATGTTTGAATATTCACTTTGAAATCTAATTCCCGACGGAATTGTTAGAATAAATTACTGAGTGAAAATGTGGCGAAAGCATAATTTGGGGAAGTTAAAGGATCAAAAGGAAATTTGCCATTTGTGACTTAGTATATAAGCTTGCCTTAGAAAATATTTTCCCTGTTTGTTCTTCATTCCATCCTCGGGCTTTCTTCTCCATTTCCAATTGATTTTTCCTTCCATTTTGTTAAGGAAAAGTGTTGGAAACTTTATTTAAACTACATTTTATCCATCCTCCATCAAATTTCATCCATATAAATCAAAGAAATTTTAAGAACACCATACTTTGGATTTTCGGCCATTTGATGCTTTTGAGGTATAATGTTGATTTGTTTGATTTTATGGTTTAATTAGGGTTATTTGATGTTAGTTAGGTTAGGTAATTGGTTTAATTGCATCAATTGATGCATTAAGCATTTTTGCCAAATTTTCAAACCCTAAACCTAAGTTGTATGGATGGATTTTGTGTAAATGAATTAGGATGTGTAAATTGAGTATAGAATAAGTCAATTGGATTTTTATTGATGATTAATTGATGGTTACATTGTTGTAGAAAATTCGGTTGTTGAAAATTTTTGATTTTGCCTACTTTAAAGAATTTGAGGAATTTGGTGGCAAAGCAATTTTTGCTTGGTGAATTGGAGTACTAGGTGAGTTTAATATGCATCAAATTACATGTCTAAATTGTTAAAATGACAATTGGAATCCATATGTGAAAGTGCCATTTTGGCCGAACCAAAATTAGGGCAAATTGCCTAAGTTTTTACTTGGTTTTTGGCTTATTTTCTTATGCCAAATTGATTCGTTTGATAATGTTTATTGAGTTGTATTTGATGCTTATGGGATTGCTTTCATTGTGCTTTGTTGTTGATAATTGGGGCAATGTCAATGTTGCACCAAAACCTTGTCAAAAATCCATAAGCCAACCATTTGAATGCCATCGTCGCCAGCGACAATGGTATGCCAATTGCGTTAACTTTTTTGCCATAAATGACAAATTTATGTTTATTCTCATTATTGGTTGCTAAACCTTTGGTCATCATATAATTAATTATTATTGATGTCTTATTGACTCTATTGCTCATTGAATTGATTTATGATGAGTTATTGATATTAGTGATGCCATTATTGTAAAATGGTATATATTAATTTATTATTGTTTCTATTTGGTTCAGAGGTGAGTTGACAGAGCTTCTATCCTGATAAGGTAGCGCGTTCAAATTGTCGGCATTGTGTATAATGTATTGTTATAGTACCCTGTAGTAGGAAGGGATGTCCTAGTCATAAGACCCGTACAGTCTTATGTTTATTTATATTAGTGATTTGTGCTTGACACATCTCTATGAGTTTCTTGGCTCTATATCTGTCATTTCCATCTTATCTATGTGATATTCATTTCATTGATGTGATTGTTTACTTACAGTCATATTTTGTACTTGATTCTGTGTTACAGAGATTCTGAGCAGATTGATTCATTTATTTCATCTTCCTATTGCTTATTGATATTCCATTACCTATTTTATTAGTCGATACATATTAGATTCACTGAGTATCATATATACTCACCCTCTCATTATTTACCCTCTCAGGTGCAGAGTAAGAGGCAGATATCCCAGCTTTTGACTCTCTATGGATTCTGCGGTTTTATAGCAGTGTAATTATTTTAAACACTGAATATTTTATATGTTCATATCCTAGCTGCTCTATGGGTTTTGTACGGTATAGTTAGTGTATGAACATGTATCTATGGGAATATTGGAGATTATTAATGATATGATTATGGTATTTACAGAAAGTTATAGAATGAATGAAAGAGTGACAGAATGAATAATGAATATGTGTAGTGTATGCTTATATATTGTTATATAATTGATGATGGGTATAGATATTTCCGCTGCAATATTATTATTGTATTGATTAGATTGGAGTGTTCTACAAGTGCTGGTCTCCTCATCATCTCCCATGCCCTAGGACTGTCACTATCCGGAAATGGGTTATGACACCAAGACAAGTGCGGAGTACAGAAATCTCATGGGGTCCATCCTTGATACCACCATGACTTTGTAAGATTGGAAGTAATGCTTTAACTTCCTGGTTGCCCATATTATCACCAAATAAGTCTTTTCAACCAAATTATATTTTTCCTTATAAGACAAAAATTTCTTGCTCAAATAGTATATTATAAATTTTATTCCTTCTTCATTTGCTTGAACAAGCATTGCTCCCACATAAGATTCTTCTATACATAAGTATAGGATGAGTATGCCTCTAGGCATTGGTGGTCTCAAAATAGGTGGATTTAAAAAGGTTTTGCTTGATACGATCAAAAGCTTCTTGACACTTATCATTCCATTTCACAGGTTGACTTTTCCTTAAAAGCTTAAAGATAGGCTTACAGATATGAGTAAGTTTAGCTATAAATCTACTTATGTATTGAAGCTTCCCTAAAAAGCTTCTTACATCCTTTTCAGTGCAAAGAGTAGGCATATTTTGAATTGGCTTTATTTTCTCGGGATCTATCTCAATTCCTTTTTGGCTTACAATATATCCCAACAAATTTCTAGAAGTTACTCCAAAAACACACTTCTTAGGATTCAACCTGAGTTTGTACTTAATCACCCCTTGCAAGAACCTTTCCAAGGCCTCATAGTGATCATCAACTATTGTTGGCTTAACCATCATGCCATCCATATACACCTCAACTTCTTTATGAATCATGTCATTAAACAAAGTGGTAGCCATACGCTGGTAAGTGGCACCAGCATTCTTTAATCCAAAGGGAATTTCTTTATAACATAAGGTTCCTCATTCTGTGATAAAGGAAATTTTCAACTTATCCAACTTAGCCATCATAATTTGATTGTATACAGAGAACCCATCACAAAAGGAATAATAACCCATTCTAGCTGTATTGTCAACTAACACATCGGTGTATGGTAAAGTGAAGTCATCCTTAGGAGAAGCTTTGTTCAAATCCCTGTAATCTACACACATCTTGTCCCTCCCATCTTTCTTAGGAATAGGAACTATATTGGCAAGCCATTCGGGATAATCTACTATTTTTAGAAACCTAGCCTGAATCTGCTTAGAAACTTCCTCTTTTACTAATTTAGCCCATTCTGATCTCAACCTTCTAAACCTTTGCTTAACTAGTCTTATATGGGTAAAGGTTGGAGTAGTGTGTTCAGCAATATAGCATTCTATTCCAGGCATATCTTCGCAAAACCAAGAAAAAGCCTCTTGATTTCTAATCAATATTTCTTTTATCATCCTACTTTGTATAGATGCAAGACCATACCCTAATTGCAATTCTTTTGGGTTTTCATTTGTATTTAAATTAAAATGATGCACTTGCACAAAATTAATATAAAAGATGCTTTTGGAATGCATGATATAAATACTACCATCAAGATCAATATCGAACAAGTAAGCAAATTCAGAGCTCATTTCATTGATCTTGGAATAAAAGTTCACATTGTCCTCATTTGCATCACTAAAATAGACAAACTCCTTATCTAAAATATCTTAAGAACTTGGCATGACCCATTCTTCCTCAAATATGGTAGGCTTTATAGCTTCAACCTTGTCGTCTTCATCCACTTCCATCTTCAAGAGGGAATCCTCCATCTCAAATTCTAACTTTTTAAGACATAGTACTTCTGCGAAGATCTCAAACCTAAGATATATCTTGCCATTGAATTCCCATGGCTCAAGATAACCAAGGTAAGGAAAACTAGTCCCTAAGGTGGGTTCCTTTCATTGGAATGCTTTTCTCTTTGTTAGGTTCATAACCCAACCCTTGAGTGGTAGTTTTCCCTTTAAAATCAGGCAATTATGGTATTCCTTAGTTTCTCAGTCCTAAACCCATCCCAGGAAAGAAGGTCATATTCTTTGGGATATTAAGTACCCTTGAATCATAACAATCTTCCATAATCATGGCTACTTAAAAGCCATTCATATGGGATAAAGAATCAATGTTGATGTTAATCGCATTGATCTCCTTTTTGGGTATAGCATGTATGGTTATGATCTTCCCCTCATGTGAAATTTTGATTTTTGGG
This sequence comes from Aleurites moluccanus, assembly GCA_948193065.1. NCBI lineage: Eukaryota > Viridiplantae > Streptophyta > Magnoliopsida > Malpighiales > Euphorbiaceae > Aleurites > Aleurites moluccanus. The sequence continues at coordinate 15,219 of CANXYC010093509.1, read as the reverse complement.
TGCAAGATATAAGGATCACCTCTTAGGGCATGAAACCAGGGACGTCCTAATAGTAAGGCGAAAGGTGGTGGAATATTAATAACTACAAACTAAATCGATAACTACAAACTAGAACACTAACTCAATAGTTTCGACCTTTATCATTGTCTTAAAGACACCATCTACTGTACTTTTTGAATTATCATAAGCCATTATCACCATCTTCTACTCATTCAAATCCTCCACCCTCATGCCAATCTTGGCAAGGATTTGTCTATAACGTACATTAATGTATGACCTATAGTTAACCATTACACATAAGGTTTTTCTACCTTTAAGCTCAACTATTATGAGCAGAGGCTTACCATGCTTCCTCTTTTCTCGAGGCAACTCCTCATTTCCAAAGGTAATTAAATCCTTTTTCTCACACTCTTGTTCATCTGACTTTAAAATCCTTACCATTTCTTCGGGAGTGGTTAAGGTTGAAATGATAATGCTAGATAAAGTTTCTAACATTGCTTTTTTATGCTTTTTAGATGACATAAGCAATTCCCATATGCTAATATTAGCTTGGGTTTTCTTAAGTTGCTTTAGGACAGTGTCATCTTCTACTTTCTTCTTATTTTCAACTTTATCTCTTTCCTGAGACTTCTCCTTTTCACTATCCTTCTTCTCATTAGGCTAATAAAACCAACCACTCCTATTTACATGGGCCACAATCTCTTCCTCGATATCCTAAAAATCATTGTTTTAATTATCCTCATCATAACCATCCTAAAATCCAATCATAACAATGAACTAATTATACCCTGAGTATCCAACATTATTAATCCTATCATCAACAAAGGAATCCATGACTTGCTCAATGGATAATCTTAATTCGATAAGATAAACATTGTTTGATAGGGCCATGAAACTATGGTTAGGTAGTGGGTTATTTTTAGTACTGGGCTCTTCTCTTTCTGGATTATGTATTTTCTTGCTATCAATCAAGTCTTGGATTTCATGTTTGAGTTTTTGGCATTGATCAGTATGATGACTAGACGTTCGATGGAATTGACAATAAGCATTACGATTGAAATTTGGAGGTAAAGGATCAGGTAAAGGTTTTGGGTCTAGAGGTCTCAAAATCCCTCTTTTCTAAAGCTTTTCAAAGATTTTGGACAAAGGTTTATTGAACTTGGAGAAATTCCTTTGTTGACGAACAACACCTACATCTGCCATTTTAGTATTTCCCTTATTCCCACTTGGGTTACTATGATATTATCACTCCTTTTAGCTCCATACTTATTTTTTTCATTCAACATATCCTTTACTTGGATACCTTATATATCTGCTTCAAAACTTGCTAAAGGAATATATCACAGCTTTTTATGAATCTCACCAGAGGTTTTTTCACACATATCTTAATTTGCTCTTTAACCTTGAGTCTATTTTTCATTTGAGCAGCCTTCTGCCGCCACCTTGTTAAGTACTCCATAAAAGTTTCATTGTACTTTTGTCGGGTGGTTTTCAGGTCATGCATAGGCACATCTATCTGCTTATTATAAGAATATTGTTCAACAAACTTTTTCGCAAACTCTTTAATCCACCATCACCTTCTTATCTAAGTCATAATACCACTAGAAGGCAGCCCCTATCAGGGATAGTATAAAGAATTTGGTGATTTGAGCTTTAGTTATTCTAGTAGCTTTTATGATGGTGGCATATTTCCTTAAATGAACTCTAGGATCACTTGTCCCATCAAACTTTTGTAAATCAAGGATTTTAAATCTTGGATGGAGGTCCTCTCCCGCAGTGATATCCAATTCCTCAATATCATAAACCCAATCAACTATAGTGCTTTTAAGTATAGTTTGCATCTTTTCAACCTGCTTAGATAAATTCTCATATCCTTTGTGCACGACCTCAATCTTTCGAGCCTTTCCTGTTTTATAGTCTAGGCCTAAATCATAGTTATCATCTATATCCACCACCTTATTAGGATTAGGGTCGCTAGTTTCATTCCTAGGATGGCTAGCTTTCAAGGTTGCCCCTTTTGCTTGAGCAAGCTGTGGAAGGACTTGTTCTAGGGCTTCTTACAAATAGGCTTCTAGGGTAGCCGTAAATTCCACATCCAATACTTTCCTAATGACATGTTCAAGCTGTTCTTGTTCATTTCCTTCATATGCCAACTTAGCAATTACCTCACTAGGTTTTGCTTCAAGATAAAAAAAAAAAAAGAAACTCTTTCATACAATATTATTAATTGTGGATGAGCTGGGGATAGGTTGGGAATCCTTTTCCAACAATGGAGTCCAATCCAACTTTTTGCAGATCTTTGTTAAATCAAGGCTTTCCTTCTCGCTTTTTCTTTCCAATCTTTCTGTTTCTAGATGCTAAGTTGCGTGACCTTGTTCTTTCTTCTTACCCAGTGTTTGTTATGGCTATAAAGCCAAGTATCAGGTATGAATGCATAAATGCATGAGTTTACTAATGTTTCATATTTCCATTAGACCAAACACTAAGTCTTTGTCACTTATAACTTCATTGATCAATTTAGGAAGGAAAAGGTAGAGTGGCCTTTCCTTTTTGTGGATAATTCATTTATATTCAAAATATTAGGGAAAAGAGAGGAATAACAAGGAATTTATATTAAAATTGTTTAAAAATGGTCTTATTATAACTTGGCTTTATTTCAAATGTTTTGGGTTACAGCCCTAACAAGATAAATTTCCTAAATCAAACTATCTTAGTCATCATCTTCTTCGAGATCCTCTTTTGGATTTTCCTCTTCTTCATCTTCTATGTTTTCATTAGCCAAAGCCTCAATAAATAGAACATTATAAAACCTAGTCAAATCACTTTGAAATGCCTCAACTTCAGAGATCACTCCTCTACTCCATTCTTCAAATTTAACAAAGAGTTGTTCATAGGAAGGTGGTTCAAAGAGTCGACTTTCAACTGTACTTTCTCCTTCTCGGATATCATAGACTTCTTATTCTGTCATTCTTTCTAGAGATTAATCATAGAGGGTACTTATGTCTTCTATTTCTTCATACCACTCTTCTTCATCACTCTTTATTGGTTCTATCTTCTCTATATTGTCTTCCATATCAGCTTCATATCCATCCAAGTCTATGACTTATATTTCTTCAACTTCTAATTTTTGATACTTATGAGGTGGGTTATTCCCTTCACTCACTTCTTCTTCCTTCTCTCTCTTTGAAGGAATAAGTGACTTGAATTCAAATTTGGTCATTTTTGGAAATATGAACTTATATGGCTGCATAAAATCCATGGATTAGATTTTGCCTTATATGATGCATGATGCATGTTTCATAACAATCTATTGCACAACAAGGAAAACAAAGTTTTCATTCTTTTAGATACAATATGAGGGATAGATGATCACTTTTATCATTTTAAGAAATCTTATTTCAAAGGTTTTTGGCAAAATTTTCTAAAAAGGAGGGAAACCTAAGTTTATCTATAGCATTTAGCTAAGGGAATTGGTTTTTCAAGTCCTCAGTGGAGTAGCTAGACTATGGGGTCTTTTGCGGCGATGGTCCGATTCAACCTAAAGTATTTCGGTAAAGATTAACAAAACCAAGGAAATGAGTCGCCACTCAATTAAAGATATAATCAAGACCACAAAAGTAGTGCATTTCCTTCCTCTAAGAAATGAGTGACGATTTTATCCCTGGCTAAGCACTAGGCCATCTTCTCCAGAGATCTAGGTAAGAAAATTGGATACAGATTGGAAATGTATTAAGCACCTTAGTCCGCCTGTTTATTGGCCAGCCTCCCTATTTAACTAGAAGTCATATGTGAACTAACTTAGGTATAAAATTGAAAGAAATAATCCATAAGCCAAAAAAAAGGTAAGTTCTATCATGGCACATGCTCGACCATACCATAAACTAAACCAAGAATAATTCCTAGGAAAGATTAGAGGAGTCACAAATATCATGTCAACATTTCAATGAACACATTAGGCATTTCAAACCAATTTCAAACTCAAATAATGAAAAACAAATGAAGCTCTAATTAAAGACAAAATTTCAAAGGGTTAGGTTAAGCTAGGTTTGGCTTCAACATGGGATTTTCCAAATGGATTCTAAAATTCATGAAATGGGTTTAGGCATGCGTAATAATATTTATATATGATTCACCTTAATGGTTTTTTTAGCCAAAAACACAATGGAAGCTCAATTAATCACATTAAGCAAAATTCTTCTTCATTGCACCTTCCTTCATCCACTTCATCATTCTTTGATTATACATAATATAATTTGCATGTTTTAGGCTTAATTTGATGCAAGTAACCATAATCTAACCTTAGATAAAATTAAGCATTTCATATAATCACCATATTATGGTTTTGTTCTTCCTATTAATACATATATGCATATAATCATCTAATTTTCTTAATTAACTAATTATATGACTTAAATCAACCAAAAGGAAAATTAAATGAAGTTATTTACCCTTTGAGGTCTTGAAATTTGAATGCCCCTTTCTAGGTTTTTGTCAAATTTTCCTTTGAATTTTGATGGAATTTGATGTGTATAAGGTTGTTTAGGGTTAACTTAATGTTTGATTGTGATTTGGTGTTACTTTTCCTTGATGAAAATTGAAGAATAAAAGAAAGGGGAGAGGGGATTTCGGGTTAGCCAAATGGGCAGAGAAAGGAAAATGTAGAAATTTGGCTAACTATCCATTATAAATGCAGGTGGTTTTCTTAAGGTTTGCTATTAAGCCCTTCTACTTTATGTATTTATGTTTTGACCCCTCAACTTATAAGTATTTACTCTTTTACCCCACTTTAATTATGATACTATATTTCCCATATTTCTCCAGCTTATGATTATTTTGGTGCATTTAATTGTGTTCGGTCAAAACTCGTTTAAAAGTTTTAGCACCGAGGTGCTAGCTTCCCTTTAGGTGACCCCTATCTATTTCAAACAATTTTGCTATCTGTGCATGTATTGTGTTTATATGTGTAAACATGTTATTTCTAAGGTGTTACACTTAAAGAAGTTTGCAATTGGATAGAGAAGCCATAGGGGCAATAGTGTGCATACATACCTACATACATGTAGAATTTTAGGAATCATTCTTTATAAAGCATTTTCACATATTCACATCTTGTATAAAGATATATCATGATGAAGAAAAGATAAGATTTATCTAATATAAATGATAAAGATTGGGCATAGTCCCTGTTGATAAAGATTAGGCATAGTCTCTGCTGATAAAGTTTGGGCCTAGTCTCTGTTGATAAAGATTGGGCATAGTCCCTGTTGATAAAGATTGGGCATAGTCCCTGTTGTTAAAGATTGGGCATAGTTCTTGTTGATGAAGATTAGGCATAGTCCCTGTTAATAAAGATTGGACATAATCCCTGTTGATAAAGATTAGGCGTAGTCCCTGTTGATAAAGATTGGGCATAGTCCCTATTGATAAAGATTAGGTGTAGTCCCTGTTGATAATGATTATGTATAGTCCTTGATGATAATGATTATGTGAAGACCTTACACAACCTATACTAAAATTTATTTTTATACTCCCAATAATTTACTATCCTTATACCCTCAACTTTATAGTTCAACAGATATGTAAAATACTTCTATATGTTCATTCCATTCATAACATGACACAGTCTATAAACATACTGTCACGATCCGTTTTCGGATCGCGATGGTCCTAGGGCACGGGAGATGCCAATGGTGATCGGCACCCGTAGAATCCAGTATCACATGCACAATCTATAAACCAGAATATAAGATCCATTTTAGTTAGTTACCATCCATTATGTTATTCTGTAATTCATTCTGTAATTTCTACAATTGGCTGTAATAATCCATATCTCATACCATATAAACATCATATAACTCATATATCATCAACATCATATATACATGTTCATCTCCTAGCTAACCCATACATACCCTATGGAGCAGCTAAATTATGAACATCAAAATACAAAAATACAAAAATACAGAAAATATACATCAAATGACTGTAGCAGAAATCTTCGGATGAGAGACGCCAGGATTTTGCACTCTACTTCTCTCTCGAAATGGGTAAACAAATAAAGAGTGAGTATATAAGATACTCAGTGAATTTATATGCATCACAAATCAAATGGGATGGAACAATGATATATATATATATACATGTTAAAGGAACAATGGGACAGTATTAATCATGTTGGTTTACAGAATAAGAATCAGAAATCAATAGGAATATCAATGATCATATCAAGTCATGGAATCATATGGTAAGATAAATGTAGGGCCCTGAAACACGTAGATTATGTTTAATCACACAGTCGATCACATATCAAATAGGCATAAGACTGATCATGTCCTATAGTTGGGACCAATAACCCTTTCCATCTAGGGCATCAATATCAATGTGTACATTGCCGACAGTATGTACTCACTACCCTGTCGGAGCGTCAGTTCTATCAAACCACATTTAGGTCAATACAAGTGAAAATCATATCAATAGATACCATTATGCAATAATGGTATAACCAATAGCAATAATCCCAATATCAATCATATTAAGTAACGATTTAATCAATGGCATAACAATAAACAATAAATAAGCAAGGGTAATTGGTTTTGGTAAACAACAAAAGTATAAAACAAAGATTGGTTATACAAAGGAAAATCGGTGGGCCAATTGGCATGCCAATGTCGCTGGCAACAATGGCACTCAAATGGTAGGCCTATGGAATACAAAGCAATAGGCCAAAGGCAAATGAACTAGGCATTTCATCAAACATATGGTGGGCATACAATGGCAAGCCAATAGGTTAGGTTTAGGTGCAACATTGACTTGTCCAATTCAATCAAGATCAAGCTACATTGTCAATAATAAGATAGGTATCAAAGAAACAATAATAAACATCATCAAATGAGGTCAAATTGGCTATGGAAATCATAAAGAAAACAAGCAAAAATAAGGTATGGTGAATAGTACCATGTATTCAGCCAAAACTCAATTTCAAGACAAGGATTCTAATTTCAATTCTAACATATTTGGCATGTAATTAGATGCATATTAGACTCACCTAAACCTCCAAATAGCTTTGAACAATAGCTTTCCAACCAAAATCACCAATTGAGCTATATAGCACACCTTTGTCAACAATTGTGTTCTACATCAAATAAACCATCAATTAATTGTCTATTCACATCCAATTGACATATTCTAACATAAATTACCAAAATCTAACACTAAATCATTAAACCCTTTCTTACAACTTCATTTTAGCTAGACAAATTAGGCATTTTCATCAATTAGCATCAATTGATGCAATTTAACTACAAACCTATCAAATTCAACCTAAATAACATCTAATTAAACTATAAAACTCAACAAACTAATTGATTACCTTAACTTGGATGGTCCACCCGAAATGCTCTCTTCTATTTTCATTGAATTTCTTTGCTCCTTTCTACAAATTAATGATAGAAATGGCAAGAACTAAGTGAATAAGCAAGATTTCTATCAATTTTCTAAGGAATTTGGTGAAAAAATGAAGAAAATTGAAGAAGAAATGGAAGGAAGAGGTTTCAACAATGAAGAAGAGAATAGAAGAAGGATGAAAATTTTTTCCTAAGTGTAAAATATATAGAAAATTCAATTTGACAAACTACAACTTAATCCCCGAACTTCCATATATCACATTTTTGTCAAAAATCTTCTGTAATTTATTCTTTCAATTCTGTTAAGATTTGGATTTCAGTGTGGGGAGTTAATAAGCTTATTTTAATTTATACTTATTTATAAAAATATTTTCAGAGTCATTCTGTAACTCCGACGGACCCATTTGCACTATTCACCTTAAAACTTCCATTTATTTACGATTTTGCTATTGATTACCTTTTCAGTGTTCCTAAATGATTTTCACTTCTTTCTTTTTACCAAAATTACACATAATTTATGGTGATCTTTTACCCCCAAGTCAACTTCAGAAATTCTTCTTTTGACCGTACTACTAATTTCTCGGCAGTGTTCCTGACACCGCCGCTTTCCAAAAAAGTAACTAGTTCGCTTTCTAACTGTGTCTCTAAAATTATTTCCCATCATTTCAAGACTAATGAACCACATATCGAGAATTAATTCATACATGTAAGTTATAACTTTCTAGGGTATTATATTCTACCCCCTTACAAATAAATTCGTCCCCGAATTTAAATAAAACATACCTCATTGTTGGAAATAGGAATGAATATCTGCTCCTCATCTCCTGTTCGCTCTCCCAAGTATAATCTTCCATGGACTGATTCCTCCAAAACACTTTAACCATTGGAATCTCCTCATAAGACAAGTGATCACTGAGATCCACATCCTGAACCTCCAATATATGCGATGGATCAGATACATACTTCCGCAGCATCGGGATATGGAATACTGGATGTACGTGGCTCATACTGGGTGGAAGAGCCAATCTATAGGCCACATTACCAATCTTCTCAAGAATCTGAAACGGGCTTCTAAACCTTGGTAATAACTTACCCCTCTTCCCAAATCTCATAACTCCCCTCATCGGTGAGACATTAAGGAAGACATGGTCACCCACTGCAAAATGTACATCCTTTCTCTTCGGACTAGCATAACTCTTCTGCCTACTGAAGGCAGTCCTCATCCGATCTCTGATCATAGGCACCTTTTCCATATTCTCCCTGATCAACTCTGGCCCCTCTAGCTGCTTCTCTCCTGGCTCTACCCAACACACTGGAGATCTACATTTTCTACCATATAATGCTTCAAATGGAGCCATACAAATAGAAGAGTGATGACTGTTGTTATAGGAGAACTCAATCAACAGCAGATAATAATCCCAGTTACCTTTGAAATCCAGAACACATAATCTTAACATATCCTCCAAAGTCTGGATTGTCCTTTTCGACTGCCCATCAGTCTGCGGATGAAAGGTGGTATTGAACTGTAACTGGGTACCCATAGCCTCCTGAAACTTCTGCCAGAACCGAGAAGTGAATTGTGTACCCCTGTCTAATATGATCATCAAAGGTACTCTATGAAGTCGCACAATCTTATCCACATACAACTGTGCGTATTGAGCTACTGTGTAGTTGGTATTAACCTCCAGAAAATGAGCAAACTTCATCAAACAGTCAACAATCACCCATATAGAATCATAACCCCTCGAAGTCCTTGATAAACCAACTATAAAATCCATAGTCACCTGTTCCCATTTCCACTTTGGCAACTCAATCTCCTAAAGTAGCCCTGATGGCTTCTGATGCTCGAACTTAACCTCCTGACAAGCTAAGCATTTAGACACAAACTGAGCTACATCTCTCTTCATCCCTAGCCACCAATACACATCCCTCAAATCATGGTACATCTTGGTAATCCTTGGATGTATATTGTATGCTGAGTAGTGAGCCTCTCTCATAATCCGATCCCATAGCCCGTCAAAATCTGGTACACATATGTGTTTCCCACATCTTAGTACCCCATCCTCTATTGTAAACTCTGTCATCTTCCCACTCTGTACCTCTCCCTTGAGCTTCAATAGATAAGGATCCCTATCCTGAGCCATTTTAATATCATAAATCAATAGTGACTTCACCCGAAATTGGATTATCAGAGCCTGGTTACGATATTGGGATCCCAACTCCAACTCTACTCCCAAATCTACTAATTCCCTCATCTCTCTGATCAATGGCCTCCTGCCAATCACAATATGAGCTAGACTGCCCATCGATTTCCTGCTTAGAGCATCTACCACTATATTGGCCTTACCCAGGTGGTAAAGGATCTCACAGTCATAATCCTTAAGCAACTCCACCCATCTGTGCTGTTGAAGATTCATATACTTCTACTGAAATATATACTGTAGTCTCTTATGATCAGTATATATCTCACATTTTGATCCATACAAGTAATATCTCTAAATCTTCAATGCAAAAATCACAGCCGCCATCTCTAGATCATGTGTCAGATAATTTGCTTCATGCTTCTTTAACTGACGAGAAACATAAGCAATCACCCTACCAATTTGCATCAACACACATCCCAGACCAATCCGAGAAGCATCACAATACACAGTGAATTTCTCCCCCTCTACTGGTAATGCCAACACTGGATCACTGGTGAGGCAATACTTCAAAGTCTGAAAACTGTGATCACACTCATCAGTCCATACATATCGCTTCTGTTTCCTCATCAGTCTAGTCAATGGAGCTGCAATCCGGGAGAAATCCTTCACGGACCTCCTGTAATATCCAGCCATACCCAGAAAACTGTGAACCTCTAAAACACTGATAGGCTGAGGCCAATTAGCAACCGCTTCAATCTTTTAAGGATCCACCTTAATCTCATCCTTGCATATCACATGCCCTAGAAAACACACTTCGGTTAGCCAGAACTGGCATTTAGATAGCTTAGCATACAACTGATGCTCCCAAAGTGTCTGCAACACAATCCTCAAATGCTCCACATTCTCCTCCTCACTCCTAGAATAGATAACTATATCATTAATGAATACAATGACAAACTTATCCAAATATGAACTGAACACCCTATTCATCAAATCCATAAAAGCAGCCGGTGCATTAGTCAACCCGAATGGCAATACCAAAAACACATAATGCCCAGACCGGGTCCTAAAAGAAGCCTTAGGTATATCACCCTTCTTAATCTTCAACTGGTGATACCCAAACCTCAGATCAATCTTCAAAAAATGGCTGGCACCTTGAAGTTGATCAAACAAGTCATCTCTTCGTGGCAATGGATACTTGTTCTTCACTGTGACTTTGTTCAGCTGCCTATAATTTATACACATCCTCAATGAGCCATCTTTCTTCCTTACAAATAGTACTAGTGCACCCCAAGGAGAACTGCTCGGTTTGATAAACCCTCTATCTAATAGCTCCTATAACTGTATCTTCAATTCCTTCAGTTCTGTTGGAGCCATTCTGTATGGAGGAATAGATATAGGGTCAATGCCTGCATGCACCTTAATCTCAAACTCTATCTCCCTATCAGGAGGCAATCCTGGCAACTCCTCAGGAAATACATCAGGAAACTCTTGAACCACCGGTATCTGATGTAACTGTACTGAAGATCTCTGTACATCTACTACATGTGCTAAATAGGCTGAACAACATTTCCCAATCATCCTTCTGACTTGAATAGCAGAAATCAGGTTAGCTTGGAACTCCCGAATATCACCCTAAAACTCAAACTCTGGCTACCCCTCAGGCTGAAACCTAACCCTCTTTCGATAACAATCTATAACTACTCGGTGCCTCATAAGCCAGTCCATACCCAAGATAACATCTAACTCTAACACAGGCAACTCAATCAAATCAGCACGCAAGATGTGATCATCAATCTCAATAATGCAATTAGGATAGTAAAAGTCCACATCAACACTGACACCCATAGATGTAGCAATCATCAAAGGCACATCTAATAATCTTCTCTCCTTATTCAATTTAGGTGCAAAGTGTGGTGACACAATAGAGTGAGTAGCACCAGAATCGAATAAGGCATCCGCAATCTCATTCTGAATCAGAATAGTACTTGTAACCATGTTGTCTGCTCTCTAGGCCTCCTGGGTGTTGACAGCAAACACTCTGCCCTGGCCCCTATTAACTGGAGACTGACTACCATTGAGAGCCTGTCCTCCCCTGCCTCTGCCTCTGCCGGAAGTCTCTCTACCCACATTCTGACTAGCCTGAACCACTGGCTGAGAAACTATGACAGATGGCTGCTGTTGCTCACCCCATAGAGGACATCTGCTAATGAAGTGACCCTGTTGTCCACATTTCAAATAGGCACCTGTCTATAACCGGCACTCCCCTCTGTGCCTCTGTCCACAAAATCAACAAATAAGAATGCTAGGTGTCTGTGCAGCTGGTCTCGAGGAACCCTGTGAATAAGCAGGTGTAGACCGTACCACTGGTGGTCCCTTACTATGTATCCTCCTCCTCTGACTACTAGCAGATGATCTTTGATCAAACCGTGGCACTGGCTCAATCTGTCTAGGCTGGGAGCTGCTCTCTCCCCTCCTAACCTGTGATCTTGGACCCCCTTTCCTCTTCTTGTCCCTCTTAGTCCTCTCAGTCTTGTATTTCTCCTCCATCTATGTGGCTTTGTCAATTACTGTAGTCAAGGAAGTAAACTCAGTAGCCAGGAATGCATTATGCAGTGCAACATGAAGACCCCTCCGAAACCTACTAATCAAATCAGCCTCTGTAGGTACAATATGAGTAGCATATCTACTCAACTTGATAAACTCCTCCGCGTACTCCTCTATTGATCTGTCTCCCTGCTTCAACTGCTCAAATCTAACTAGGTTACGGGTCTTCACCCCCTCTGTAATGAACTCATCTATCAAACCCTGTCGAAACTCAACCCATGAAGGTGGCTACTCTCCATAAAGCCTGGGCTCCATCCTCTTAGAAAACCAGGTCCATGCCTTACCCTTTAGTAACAATCCAACTAGTTCAACTGCCCTCAACTCTGAACATAGTAGTCTCCTCACTACCTTCTCCACCTCCTCCAAGAAATCTATAGGATCAGTACCTCTATCTCCTATGAACTCAGGTAAGTTTAGCTTCATAAAGCTAAACATCAATACTCCTCCCTCCTCAATCACCCTCCGACCTCCCTGTACAGCAGGCTCCATCTGAACCCTTGTTGGCTGCACAGGAGCCAGTACCACTGGAACTGCCTCAGGTACTACAAGTGGAGGCACTACTACTGGATTGGGTAGAGGCGATACCTACTATCGGTCCCGCCTCATCTCAGCCATCTCTCTCTGTAACTCCATCAAACCCCTCATCATCTCTACTCTTCAGTGATCATCGCCCCTCTTTGAATCCTCTGTAGTCCATCGAGATCTAGATGGATCCTTTGATACTGCAATCTCTCTTACCAGTGACTCATTGGAGGCTACCTCTGCCTACCTGGTATCACTGTCTCTATCGTCAGACATCTCTACAATCTGTCGAGAAAAATGAAAACAGTCTTAGAAAATGATAGAAATGCAGAATAATAACATATAACAAACGATGACAACAAAGGATGACAAAGGAAATCCTATGCTCTATGGTATACTTAATTCTACCCCATTATGTACTTAGTCACTATTCTTTTGTAATTCGGGTACAATTCATCTGTAACCTAAATTCTATTGTCTGTAACCTAGAGCTTTGATACCACCTCCGTCACGACCCATTTTCGGATCGCGACAGTCTTAGGGCACGGGAGATACCAATGGTGACCGGCACCCGTAGAACCTAGTATCACATGCACAATCTATAAACCACAATATAATATCCATTTTTGTTAGTTACCATCCATTATGTTATTCTATAATTCGTTCTATAATTTTTGCAATTGGCTGTAATAATCCATATCTCATACTATATAAACATCATATAACTCATATATCATCAATATCATATATACATGTTCATCTCCGAGCTAACCCATACATACCCTATGAAACAGCTAGATTATGAACATCTAAATACAGAAATACGGAAATACAAAAAATATACATCAAATGACTGTAGCAGAAATCCTCGGATGGGAGACGATAGGATTCTACACTCTACTTCTCTTCTGAAATGGGCAAACAAATAAAGGGTGAGAAAATAAGATACTCAGTGAATCTATATGCATCACAAATCAAATTGGATGGAACAATGATATATATATATACATGTTAAAGGAACAATGGGATAGTATCAATCATATTGGTTTACAGAATAAGAATCAAAAATCAATAGGAATATCAATGGTCATATCATGTCATGGAATCAAATGGTAAGACAGATGTAGGACCTTGAAACACGTAGACAATGTGTAATCACATAGTCGATCACATATCATATGGGTATATGTCACGGCCTAATTTTAGACCATGACATTCCTAGGGTACGGATAATGCCAAGGTGACCAGTATCTCGAAGAACCCATGCTTTTACATTAACTTAACTTTTACAATCATTACTTAACCTGTGATACATTTTAGGTGATAATTTTTTTTTAAAACATCATATCATTCTTACAGGAAAACTGACAGAGTTTCCTTTATAACTCTGACTTAAGCTATCCATAAAACATATAAATTACACTTCTAGTATAACATAAATCCCCTTTTAACCTCCAGTAGTCAATCACAACTCAATATGCACTTCAATATTTGCATTCATAACTCATATCAAATATACATCATATAAAGTTCTCATATCATGTATAAGAACATCATTAACATATCCATATTATATTTGGTTATCATTTAGTCATATTTGACACTATATTTTCAGCCATTCCAAGCCCTCTATACATTATATACCAAGGAACTTCTATACACAGGAGTGACCTCAAATACATACATATGTGATCCAAGGCTAAAGATGATGTAGCCAATGGATGTCTGCCTTACTGAGGTCCTGAAAACATATAACCACTGAGGGGGTGAGTATAAGATTATACTTAGTGAGTCAATATATATATATGAGTATGAAATCTCATGATTAGTCACATCTATCCATTAATGATCTGTAAATATGAATACTAGTGATAACATGATGAAATAAATATCATGAACCATAATGCATATAATATAACAAGAGCCTGTAACATATCATATCATATCAGATAGCAACTGTGACTTCACTTCTCTTCCATCACATTTCCATCCAATCATATCATTTCCAACCACATCACACCATGGCATAGGGAATTTACCCCTCCCTAGCAGAGGTCATAACAGATATCTGTGTACATAGCCGATGGTTTGTTTCTACACCATTGAAGTAGTCCTGTTATAACATATTATATGCAGATGTCTCATATAGCATAAACATATCAAAATAAGTCTCAAATATGACTTAAAAGATGATATATAACATTATAAGATTCAAAGAAAGAGTTTGGTTCAATTTTATATTTTTGCCCGCCAGAGCCCAATTTGCGTTGCCGCAATTGGCTCCTAATTTACGGGTCCGTTTCTCATTTTTCAGGCACTTTCTTCTTTGATTTGAAATCAATATTTACATGGCATTTTCTTTATACCAACAACATATACATATATATAATAGACAATTGGGCTTGGTTTCATATCAAAAAGCCTTTCAGAATAACTTTTATAGCAATTCAAAGTTTATGCCAATTATAGGCATTTTGGTAGCTCTGTTTTAGGTCATATTGGCAAATCTGCCCAAAAATGGATCATTAATGGTTTTCAAGCAA
>CANXYC010093461.1:0-26628 GCA_948193065.1 Aleurites moluccanus | reverse complement strand
AGCTTTTGAGGTCTCTACCGGTAAGGTTCGATTCTAAGGTAGACGCAATTGAAGAATCAATTAATGTAAATTCTTTGACCCTGGAAGGCTTGGTTGATAATCTTATGACCTTCGAATTAAAGCTTCAAAATAGAGAAGCCTCAAGAGATCAAGAAGATAAGCCCAACCAAGAAAGAGAAAGGAATTGCCTTAAAATCAACACTAGAGAAGAGTGAAGACACTTCTAATGATGAAGATGAAGACATTGCAATGTTAACAAGAAAATTTGGAAAATTCCTTTCCAAGAATAGATTCAAGAGGAGAAGCTTCAAAGAAAGAATAAAGAAAGGAGAAGACAACAAAGGAGAATTAATTTGTTATGAATGCAGAAAACCATGGCACATCAAAACTGATTGTCCAAATCTCAAGAACAAGAAGAAGAAGGAAAATAGGACAATGAAATTCAATAAGAAAAACAAAGTATATGTAGCTTGGAGTGAAAGTGATACATCAAGCGATGAAGAGTCGACCGAAGAAGAAGAAGAAGAAAAGGTGAACTTGTGTTTCATGGCTATGGAATAAGTAGTTCAATTTCAATATCAATTCAATGACAATAGATTAATTTGGGCTTGGACAATCAAAAGATATTCATTGACAACAACAATAAGGCATTCAGTGAAGAAGGAGATATGCTCATTTTGAATGCAATAATTCAGGTTATGGATATGTATAATGATGTATACATAACTCACCTTGCTAAATTACTTTACGTTTTCACTTTACTTCCTCACTTTGAACCTCCACTTACATCATCTTCAGTATTCAAAGCTATAAATTAATTAACATTAAAATCTGTATCTATTTACGTATCATATAATATTCTTAACTTTAGTTTTCTTAAAATTCATATGTTCCTTAACCTATGGTTTAAACTCTTAGACTTTTACTAGTTTTCCCTTATTCTGGCAGTCTGTATTCTTTTGCCTATAAATCATGTTATACATATCCAATTGTATTGATTTTTTTTCCTACTTAAACTAGACATTAACATATCCAAAATTCAGACATGTTCAAGTTTTACATATCATTTGATGACAGTTTGAACTCAACCTTACTGTCAGTCTTGCTGTCTTGCACTCCAATTCGGACAGTCTCTACTTTTTTAGATGCATCTCATAAAATATTAATTTAATGACAAACCATTTTACAGTCCTTTATATATGATATAAATAAAAACTTTTCATTTTGAATATTTAATTTAATTCAGTCTCTAACATTCTGTAAAATAAAAATACAATATCATTTTTCAGAAACTTTACTTTTGAGTCAGTCTCTGTTTTTACTTAATATCTCTATCCTAAATATAAATAACACATTTATCTACAACTTTCATATTTTACACTTAAGCAAACTCAGTCATTAAAGTCACGGAATAACAAACCTAAATTACTACTTCTACTAGAGTCCGAATTTTCAAATTTCACTTATAACCATTATTACTTTTCTTACTTGTTCTTAATACATAACTTTCAAGCAAAAGCCTAATTTCTTAATCATATACATACATAACTTCATGTCTTATTCAAATTCCTAAATTCATACACCACTTAAACTATAAATATCATAAAATTATAAATTATCATGGAAAACATAATTTTTACCTTAATCAAAACTTCTTTCTTCCTTATCACATTGGAATCTCTTCACCACCTTTATTCCTAACTTTCCTTTCTGTACACTATCTTCAGCTCTTAATCACTTTTATTCCTAACTTTCCTTTCTCTACACTATCTTCACCTCTTAATCACCTTTTAGTTAACTTAATTATAGGCTTTTATGGAGAAACCCCACCATAAATTTACTTTAGAGGAAGAGTTTGATGAGAAAGTTTGGAGAATTGGCTATAGAGATATGTTTAGTGTTTCAGCCAAGCTTGATGTTTTTAGTGTAGAATTTCTTTTTCAACACTTTAATTCTTATTCTTACACTTAAATATATGTAAAATAAAAAATTCAAATATAAATACAATAAATTTTTGATAAACAATTTATAGAGAATTATAGAAAATTCTAGAATATTTGAGAAAATTTGCTTATAAATGGACATATGTTCACTTCAATTTTTAAAATAAAAATCAATTCAATACTTTGACTATACAAACTCACACTTGGCGGGCCCATACCTCACTAAGGTGTTAATTTTATTTTTGTTTAATTAATATACCATATTAAGTGGAAAATTAAAGATAAATATGAAAATTTTGTTATCATTGATTTTTGACAAGTATAAAGGTATTGAATATACTATTTTAACTTAAGTAAATCAACTAAAATACAACCTATTTACCTATGTATGGTCGGTCCATCATATTGTCCAAAGATAAGAATTTTTTACTTTTCAACTTATGTAAATTGTGATAAAATTTGATGGGTCCCATTTGCTTTTAATTTGAAATTTTTATTTTTCCTTCGTAAACACCTTTATATTTTATATTTTCATCCTCGTTTCATTCTAACTAACTTTTAATTAGCTTTTTATCATTATTAATTATTTAATACTGACTTTCATTTACTCTATTTAACAATTTATAACTGTCTCTATAATCACTTACTTTTAAGTTTTTAACCTCTGTATCAAAATTTTTCCTAACTCATTTTGCAGTTAGAACACCCATTGTGCAATGAAAGGACTATATATTATAGTCAGTCAAAAGTAATCAATAAGATATCAAACATAAATTGTTTGGGATTATATAATTCTGTACAGTTCATTGTACCATATTTGTCTAAAAAAAATAAAATTATTTCTTATGCCTTAAGGGTGAATGTTAAATCTATTAAATCGATCAAATCGAACTAAACTGATCAAATCGAATTAAACTGATCAAATTAAATTGAATATAATAATTTTACAAACTATTTAATTTAATTTAATTTTAAAAAATAGAGCAAATAAAAAATTTGATTTAATTTTAAACCGAACTAAAGTTATACATATTTTTTTTTTTTACTATTATCACGTTTAAATATATTTGATTTTATTTTATATACAATTACATATTTTTTAATATAATATTAATTTAAAATTAAAAAAGATTATTAATAAAAATTAATTAAAAATAAATAAAAAATTTTAATTGTTGAGAAAAATATAAATTTTAAAATTATTAATTAATGGAATAGATATATTTTACATTGTATATTGAATTTTTTTGAAATTTTTTATTACTCTCAAATTTATAATAAAAAATAATAATTTATAAAAATATTTTTTATTTAAAATTAATAAATTGAAAATGATTAAATCGAATTAAATTGAATTTAAATTAATAATTTAATTATAAAAATAATTTGATTTAATTTAATTTTTTTAAAAAAATTGATTTGATTTGATGATAATTCTTTAAATGGAACCTATACCCCACTATACGCTAGCTATTGAAAATCAGATCTCCCATTGTGTTAGGGTTCGTATTTCTATTTCATCAATTTTTCAAAAAATCACAATTCCAACCTATAAACATCAAACAAAATGGCGCTAAGGAAGTTCTACAGCGAGATTAAGGGTTTGAAAGTGAAGGAAGTGCCTAACTACTTGAAGCCGATGCTATCAATCGACTACGCTAAGAAATCGGTGCAGAAAGCTCTGGATAATTACCATGCCAAGTACATCCAGACCAGCTCCATCGATCCTCTTTACCATGTCTGCTTCGGTGGCATGGCATTTTCCTACCTTGTTGCTCTTCCGGAAGAACGCCGCCACCTCGAGCACCAGCAGCACGCCGAGGAGCATGGCCATTGATTCAGTGATTGATCGATTCGTCGGTCTCTCATCGCAGGTATTCCTCATTTCATGCGTTTAATGACTCTATTTCTGGTTTTGTTTGTTTTCTATGGATGTATTGGGCACAATTATAACCAAAATGAATAATCACTTATGTTATTTCATTCCCAATCAATGTGGGATTGTTCTTAACAGTGGGTATGTTTGTGATATTGGCAAATTTAGTGAGTTAAATGATTGTAGTAAAGTGTTGTTTTGCATTTCTTGGTCTCTGATTCATTCTGGTGATTAGATTGATTGGATTTGGTCAAGATGTCAGTTCTCCAATGAGATCATATTTACTGATTTAATTGGTCATTTCCCGTTGTTTGGATGCCTGAATTATAGGCCTGAAGAATGTTTGGTGCTATTATCTTATAAATATAAGTAGTTTAATGTGCATTCTTTTTGTTTAGATTTGATTTAATTACAGCTTTGTTTGACATTTTTGCATATTTTCTTTGGTTGGGGTCTGGGAGAGAGGAGTGGGAAGGATGGTTAAACAATTTGATTAATCAATTTATTGCTGTGACTAGTGAATGTCGTATATATGGTGTGCCCAAGACTCTAAGAATGGGATTAATGTGGGTTTTCAATTATTGCCTGTAAGAACTAGCCAACCATGGCGGTATTCAAATTGTGATGACATAATTTCTTCTCCTTTTTTTGTAAAATTTTTCCCCCAATTAACTGCTGTTTGTGTGAGTCTGAAGTATGGACAGTTACAGACTGAAAGGACTTTGTTTTTGATTGATTGTCGATCAACTTACTGGTTTTTCTTTTGCTTGCAAGATAGCAAATATGCATCCTTGACACAAAATAAATAAATAAATAATAAAAAAAAGTGCAAATCAAAACTCTACTTTTCAGTTGGATTGGTTTTACAATAGAGTTATTAGTTATTACTAAAGAAAGAATTGCTGCAAGATAAATTCTACTGTTTAAGATTGAATGATCTGAACTGTGGATGCTGGTCATTTGGTCCATGTGGCCATACCATTTAACATTTGTTGAAGCAAGTAGTTGAATCCTAACAAATACACTTCTGCTAATTCTCATTGGGCAGTAGATCCAAGACTTTCTAGATTGATGAAGAAAAAAAAAGAGCATATTTGCATGCACACATGAAAAGATTCCCATAGATTCCTTTTGCAGAGACAAGAGAATGAAGAATTTCCTAGTAGATTGGCTATCTAGTCTATTAAATTTCATTATGGAATTCATGGTTAAACAATATTGTGACATACTTTTATTCACATGTTTTAATTTTGTCTATGCTATGACGTGAGCACTATATGAGTACATGTCATCAATATATATGAAATTATGATGAACAAAAGTGTAAGATTGTTCTTTACTGATTTGCTTGTGACTTTTCAGATCATTGCAAATATACTGTTGTAGAAGCATTTCTTATGCAGTTTTCTTTTGTTAGACATTCTTGTTTTTTTTTTTTTTTCTCAAGTCTTCTAAATACTTATGGTCTGTTCATTTTGAAAATTAAAATCTAATGCCTAGTATACACTCTAGGAAATTTGTCTCAAGAATGTTTGGTTTGTTTATAAGTTGCTTGGGAAGTATCATTTTAGTTATCAATGATAGCTTTATTATTTGTATTAAAAAAAATAAAATTAAATGCAATTTTGTCTTTTTATCTCCATTTACACTTCTCTTCTCTTAGGAAGTTAAAGTTCATTGTCCCTCTAACTAAAGATCAACTTCCCAAGTGGGGAGGGATATTGAGGATTTTCTTCCTGAGAGTTTGTAGAGGTAATGGATACCAAACAATAAAAAGTGCTAACTTCCTATGAACTTCAACTTTGCAATGCTACTTCCGCCATTCCAAATGGTAACTAAAGGCCAGAAGAAGTGAACAACAGAAAGATTAATCAATTTATTGCTGTGACTAGTGAATATCGTATATATGGTTTGCCCAAGACTCTAAGAATGGAATTAATGTGGGTTTTCAATTATTGCCTGTAAGAACTAGCCAACAATGGCGGTATTCAAATTGTGATGACATCATTTCTTCTCCTTTTTTTGTAAAATTTTTCCCCCAATTAACTGCTGTTTGTGTGAGTCTGAAGTATAGACAGTTACAGACTGAAAGGACTTTGTTTTTGATTGATTGTCGATCAACTTACTGGTTTTTCTTTTGCTTGCAAGATAGCAAATATGCATCCTTGACACAAAATAAATAAAAATAAAAATAAAAAATTGCAAATCAAAACTCTATTTATCAGTTGGATTGGTTTTACAATAGAGTTATTAGTTATTACTAAAGAAAGTATTGCTGCAAGATAAATTCTACTGTTTAAGATTGAATGATCTGAACTGTGGTTGCTTGTCATTTGGTCCATGTGGCCATACCATTTAACATTTGTTGAAGCAAGTAGTTGAATCCTAACAAATACACTTCTGCTAATTTTCATTGGGCAGTAGATCCGAGACTTTCTAGATTGATGAAGAGAAAAAAAAGAGCATATTTGCATTCACACATGAAAAGATTCTGTTATAGATTCCTTCTTAGGCAAGAGTTATTTCCGCAAAACAAAAGGAGTAGCTGATCAGAATCCTACAGCAAACAATTAGGATTTGATTGCCATAATTATCCTAATTATTTTTCCTTTATTATTATTATTACTGTTCTCTATTTATTAGCTTCCTTTTATTAGTAGAAGTTGAATTGTTATTATCTTCCTAGATTAGTTTCCTAGTTGGATTTATATTCCTAGTTAGAGTTGGTTTCTCCTTGTCATCCTCTAGCAAAGGGGCCTTAGCAATCAATAACATTATCGTAATTTTCAAAGTAAAAAAACAAGAGCAGAATTCCTCTTGACTCAAACGAATTCTAGGTTATAATTTCCCTTAAAAATTGCAAATATAGGTCGAGCAAAGAAAGACAAAGGCAAGCTTACCTTCTTGGGAGAAGAGTCCATAACTCATGGATGACACAATCAAACACCATGGGCGACGATACACGATCATTAATTCAAGCTTCCATGGGTGACGATACACGATCATTAATTCAAGCAGAAAGCGAGGCGAGGCAAGGCAGGGCGAGGCAAACAATAAAAAATGCTAACTTCCTATGAACTTCAACTTCGCAAGGCTACTTCCCCCATTCCAAATGATAACTAAAGGCCAGAAGAAGTGAACAACAGAACGATTTAGGCAATGTGGGAGGGGTTTTCTGAAGTTGCTCTTTTGGCTTATCCTAAGGAACTGCACGAACATTTAAACACTATTTGTAATTGGAGTTAAAATTTTGGAAAAATGTTTTTTCCAAACATCAAACATTCCTTGAAAAATACTACCTAGACATCACTTTTTTAGTAAAGCGATTCCAAGTGCTAAATCAGAATTTGTGAACCAAATGCCACCTTATAGGAATTGCTTTTCATGCTTCCTTCTAATGGGAATTGGATATGATTTGTCATGATCAATCTGTCGTGAAACTTGAGATACCTTGCAGCCAAAAAAACGTTCCTTTCTTTTTTCTTAGTTTCTTTTCTATCTTCATGTTTTTTTTAGGCAGTACATTTTCCACATTCTCTTAATATTGAAATTGATTGTGGAGGAAACGGTATGTCCTTTAACCTTCTTTTCCCTGATAAAAACAAGAAGACATTGTTAGGTGGTTGTAATGAGCTATATTAGTTCATGTTGCAAGGGTACATTGGTTCGTCTATAAAACTTTTGTTTTATTGGAAATGTTACCCATAACACTACCTACTATTATCATTCTCTCAATCTGTTGTCTAGTCAATAAATCTGTAATCAAATTAATACAGCGTAATTGAGTTTTTTTTTTTCTTGAGATCAATTTAGAGTGAATGTATCTTTTTAAGAAGTTTTTTGGAGGTTAAATTTATTGTTCTTGTTTATTTATTGTGAAACAGGGACCTTGGTGTGCTAATTTAAGTTGTTCACCTTGCACCAAATTTTCCTTTCCTATGTTGTCTTATATGCACAGCATATTGCTATCAAATAATTTTTAATTTGCTTTCGTGATGTCCCGGATTATAAATCAGGCACTCAGGTCTAAAATACTCATCATATCACAACTGTTGATATGAATATTTGCAACACTGAAAGATGTTTGTGGGATGCAACTTGCATATCCCAGCTTATACTTTGCTTTATTTTATTTTATTTTATTTTATTTTTCAGACGACTAACTATGTAATGGCTCATGAATGTATGTACCCATATACTTGTTTGTATGTGAATCCCCAATATATTTCAAGACATTGATATTTTTGCCTTCTCGTTGCAGGATTTGGTGAACCTTTTGGAAGTTTGATTTCACAGCTATTGATTTGCTTGATGTTTCATTTTGTGTTTCTGGATATTGTAGGCAGGAAAATACTGTCTTTTCAATGCGTGACAGCATGAGTGATGAAATAAGATACATTTGACCATGAGTATTGAGCATAGTTACTTTTCTATTTTAATGTTATTTAGAGGTTACATGGGTAAAGAATTTCCTTTTTTCCCCTATGTTTGCGGAACACTTGCAATCATCTTATTTGCACTAGATTCATTTTTTGTTTCTATTTTAGGCTGTATTTATGTGGAATTGCACGCTATCAGAATATCATGGCTTGATATGGAGGTAAAGGTGCATGTTGTTGCAGAATTATTATTATTAGGGATGGATTTATTAAGAATCTTAAAATCTTGAAGTCCATTCTTAAAGTGGTTTCATGGTACTACTGGGTTAACTTGCTAACTTGCATGGTACTTAACTCAATTTAGTTTTAATCCTAAAATTATATGGATTTTTTATTTTATTTTTAATTTAAATGATTTTGAGTAAAGTTTTTTTGGTAATTGTAATGTCACTAATTATGTTCCTCTAGTTTAAGTTTGTTTTGGTGTATCCCTCTCTTTCTTCTTCTTCACTATGTGCTCATTCTTTCTAATTGGAGACTATCTAAGTCTTCGTTTCATATATTCAAACTATTTCACATATTCAAACTATTTTATTCTTCATTATTTTATCTTATCCTTAGTCAATGTGACTCATTTTATCTTTAATGTACATATCGTATTCGTTTTAGTATGATCATATATCCATTTTAACATTCTCGTCTCGACAATACTTATTTTCGATATATATTGTCCCTTCATTGTCTGATAATTACTATCATATAGTATAATTAGTTGAATAATTGTACAATAGAATTTTTATTTCAATTTATTGAAAATTTTGCTGTTATATAAGACTCTTATCTTATGATTAATATTTTTCTCACAATCTTCATCCCTTTGAAGATTGAGCTGAAATATTTAAAATAAGTATTTTGAAATAATGTCATTTTATCCAAATTAATTCTCTCATTATCTCTATTACGATCTTCATTAAGTTGAAGGACAATAAGTGTATTTGCCTTAGTTATGTCATATTGCCAATAATCCTTTGATGGCCTCCACACACCAGAACTCATAGTCATTTGAGTAGCTTAAAGGAAAAAAGTTTTTGTTGTCTCAACCTACACTAATCTTCTTATGTTGAAATTAGGGCAAAAAATTTAGTCCTTAAGTATCATTTAATGTTCAAAAAGACCTCTTTTGTGTGTGTTGGTTGCTCCAATTACTAAATTTGATTGGATTTTTTGGTCTTTCACACGTAATTTTGATTTTTTAAAAAAATTTACTATAATTATAGGTTAGACTATAAACTTTATAATTTTGAAGGTCATTTAAGTGGGACTGAACTAAAACTTTACTAGCCTTTTTCTTCTTTTTTTTTTTTTCTGAGTGTACTTTGTGAAAAAAAAATATTTGAAAAGAAAAATACTATATCAAGACTGTAATAGAAGGATGATTTTGTTAACCATAATAAAATGTAAGAATTAGTTAGTTTCACTTTAGAAATAAGAATAGCAACTAATAAATTTTGAAAATTTTACGTCTTAACAAGTAAAGGCTATATTTATTTTCAGGGAAATGAAAAGAAAAGAAAAAAAAAAAACATTTAAATTTAAAATCATAAGTTTTAAAATGTTTTTAACACAAATTATAAAATTACTCTTTTTTTTTCTTAGAGGTTGAAAAGATAAAATTATAAAAATAACTTTTTTTCCCCATTATTTAATGAGGTTAAAAAGTAAATGTTATGTAAATAAATTTACATTTTCTTTTTATATAAATAAAAGATTTAAATAATACAAAAAATTCAAATTCTTTTTTTTCTCTTTATTTAACTTATTTAATTTATCTTCATTATCTATCTCTGCATAATTAGTAAATCAAACAAAATCTAAGAATATCACAATTTTACCATCTTAAAAAAAATAAAAAAAAAAACAACAAAACCATTGTTTTTAATGTTACTGCCCATTAAGTTAATTTTTTTTTAGATTAATTAACAAAAAAAATAAATTTTTTTAGATTAATTAAAAAAAAAAATAAATTAATAATGGAGAAATTATTAATTTATAAAAAATTCAAATACTTCTAACAAATTAAAGATAAGAAAAAAAAAAATTAAAAGGAGGTATTAATATTATCGGGTAATGATTTCCTGTTTGTGCTTTACGAGCTGCAAAACCGTTGGCTGGCGCTTCGAGAAGAACCACAGCCTTTTTGTCAAAATCAAATCATTCAATCTTCTTCTTCTTCTTCTTCGTCTTCAATATTTCAAAATTTGGAGCCTTTTTTAACCCCAAAAATCAATTCACATATATACACATACATTCACATATATGTATACATGTACTATACACAATCGGTATAGTATTTCATAGTGCTGCAATACAACTCTTCAATTTCAAGATCTTCTCAGTCTCTTTCTCTCTTTTCTCGGGTACCCTTTTCTTTAACAATATTAGATTTCAGCTCAGTCTTTGATTTGCCTTGCTTTTGTATTTTCTCTGTTCACTTTGGTTCTAATGCGAGTTTTAAGGCATTTGGGTTTTGAATTTTCTTCTTCAATTTTCTGGTGATCAAAGATTGATCTGTCATTCGTTTATTTGAATTAAGTTCTTAGTGGTTTTATGCGTAATCATGGCCTGTTTATGATTCAAAATCAAGCCTTTTATGTTGTTAAACTTACCCATTTATTGACATTGGACTTTCTCTGGTATCCTTGATTTGGTTCTTGAAAAGGAAATTCATTGAGCATTTAGACTGTTTTCATATTCCTTGAACTTACCCTTTTTGTTTTTTCCTTCGAAAATGATTTTCTTTCATGCGAAAGCTAAATAATTGCTTCTTTGTTCCTAAGTGAAGCAATGTTCTATTTGCGATTTGTTTGATTGAAACGTACTCATACATATGTAAGTGTTTATTTGTTTTTGTAGCAGCTTATAGGTTTAAAGATGAGGAGTTTGAGAAATATCCCTTTGCATTTTAGTGAATGTCTGACTCTACTCATATTCTTACTGTGCTAAGAAACTATTTTGCACTTAGATTTTTTTTTGAAAGCCTCTTTGGAAATTCCTGAACTTTGCCGAAAGTTGACTTGTCCAAAGACAGATGTTGATTCAATTTGTTATGATTGGGATTGTGCCAAAATCAACATTCTTTTGGCTACATCTTAAGTTTTGTTTCTTGCTTATGAGAAGCAGTCATGTGTATGTGGTTTAATGTACTTTCCAAGTTTCTTTTGTATATCTAATTTCAATATTTATAGTTTCATGCCTAACAGATCAATATGAGGGGTGCTGGAAAGGAAGTGATGCATCAAGAATCTGGCAAATTTTCTTTGTCAAAGACAAAGAATGGGTCTATGCTAATTGCATCATTAAAGTTAAAAAAGGACGGGAAAATATCTCGTTGCAAAAAAAATCAACCAAAATCAAATTCTCATTTGAAAGCAATTGGTAAGAATTCACAGAAAAGGACAGTTATTGATCCTTCCAGTGCGGGGGTCAAGAATAATTCTACAAAGAAAAAAATGATTAGTAGAAAAATCCTGAAAAAAGCTCTTGATAAGAAGTCCCCAAAGAAGCTGGCTTCTTCAGGGCCACAGGGCAAACATTCATCAGGTATTGCTTCTGAGGATAGGAAAAAAGCCAACAGAGATGCCACAATTCAACAACATAAGAAGACGAAGAATATGAGGAGACAAAAAGAAAGGGCGGAGCTAGATGAACCATCACGCTTGCAGAGGAGAGCAAGATACCTGCTAATTAAAATGAAGCTGGAACAGAACCTTATAGAAGCTTACTCTGGGGAAGGCTGGAAAGGTCAAAGGTATGACAGTTTTCAACACAATTCCATTTGAATAAAAGGGAAGAATCCACTTGCTAATTTGAGCCTTTAAATTCTGAAAAGTTCAGGAAAGGGTTTTCTCGAAGGAACAATTGCGTTTATGAACATTGGATCTAAGGATTCTGTTTAAGTTTAAGTTAAAGACAAAAGGTTAAATATGACTGGCCTAAATTTGTTGCTTGATGCCCACATTTGTTGCTTGAAGTTTCTTAAATCTTGATTTTAGTGAAGTGGTTAATCTGGAAGAAACTGCCCCCTCTTTCATATCTTTCCTTTTACACAATTATTAGGAATATGTGTTCCTTGACGATGTTACTAAATTTAAAGCTATCTAAAATATTATAAGGATGTTGTGATATAACTTGGGTTCATGAGAGTATTACCAATGCTCTTCGTAGAGAATGTACTCTTCAAAGTACCATATGATCAAGATTTTTAGTTGTGCTATGAAGTTTGCAGAACCATGTTTTAACATGTAATATAGAATTGAGAATTGTAGTGATTTGCTGAATGTTAGTGACAGAAATGTTAGTCAAATAAATATAAGGTTCTAGAGAAAGAAGATGGAAGGGCTATTCAAGTGTAATTAGATAGATATTTCTAGATGCTATAGCAGTCCATGTTTATCTTGATTCTAGTAAAAAGAATAAAAAAGGAGAGCTGAAGAAGTACTATGTGAACGCCATGGGTAAAATGTAGGTGAGAATCAGCTTGTCTTATTCTGCTGATTCGTGCTGATTCTGATTATTGTTTCTATTTGGCTATGGTCCCTGTATAAAATGGAAAATTTTCTGACTGAATTTTGGACTTAGGCTGATGATGACATATTGTTAGAAAATTGGATGAAAAAGTTGGAAGTATTGACCCGTGTTTTAATTCTCATGTGTATATGAATTTAGCTGAACTTTTCATTTAAATTTTTCAAAACTATGAAGTGTTTGAATTGCATATATGCTAGGAGTTCATGTATGACTCAAAAGTGTACATCACTGAACACGAAGATATGGAAATGGAAGTGACTTGAAATTTGATAGAAGCTTCTTATTGTAAAAGGCTTCATTTTATCTTACTGACTTATTTCTTAATTTAACACAGTCGAGAGAAGATCAAGCCAGAAAAGGAACTGGTAAGAGCCAAGAAGCAGATTTTGAAGTGTAAGCTTGGAATACGTGATGCAATTCACCAGCTGGATTCACTTAGTACAGTGGGGTGTATTGAAGACTCAGTTATCGCACCAGATGGATCTGTTTCCCATGAACATGTAAGCACGTGTAACCAATATTTGTTCTGACCAAAATTGGGAATTTATAACCTTAAAGAATAATTTGTTTTATGAATAACAGAAAGCTTAATGAATTCTAACCTAATTTTCCTTTCAAATAGAGATGGGCAACTTCTTTGCACTAACTGTGTTTTTCTCAATTTTGAGAAGCTTGAAAAGAACATGCCCATTCAGTAACTAGTTCATGAAAATGGTTCCAAAACACAGTGGGGGAAATAAAACTCACTCTGTTATTTTCTAAGCAAAAGTAAAGTGTAAATTTTTATAAGACAGCATTTATGAAGCCCTTCAATAACATCATCAAATTTTGGATTTCAAAAGGCTTATACATCTAGGGATAAAGCCACAAAGGGACAAATTATATATAGATAGGAGAATCGCATTGCTTGATCATACTTGCATTTTTATGTTTTTGTTTCTTTTTTCCTTTTTATATCTAGATATTCTGTGCAAAGTGCAAATCCAATGAAGTTTTCCCAGATAATGATATTGTACTTTGTGATGGAACCTGCAACTGTGCCTTTCACCAAAGATGCCTTGATCCTCCATTGGATACTGAAAATAGTGAGTTTACTTGTTCTCTTGTGAATTTGTACTTACTGACTTTGCGAAACAAATGGCGTTTTCTAAGATTCTTGATTTATTTGATAATTTGCAGTACCACCAGGTGATCAGGGATGGTATTGCAAATTTTGTGAATGCCGGATGGACATTATAGAAGCTATGAATGCGCATCTGGGGACCCAGTTCTCAGTGAATGGCTGTTGGCAGGTTATTATTGAATTTTTGAGAGCTTTTTTTTTTTTCTCCTGAAAAAGTATAATAAAAAGGGAAAAAAAGGGTTTTCCTGCTTTATTCACCAAATAATAGTTTTTTTTCCCTTCAAATAGGATATTTTCAAGGAAGCAACTTTTCCTGATGGTGGAAATATCTTGTTAAATCCAGAAGAGGAATGGCCTTCAGATGATTCTGAAGATGATGATTATGACCCAGAAAGGAGGGAGAACAGCCTTAATGGAGCAGGCACTGATGATGATGCCTCTGACTACAGTGCAACCAGCTTGGGTTGGTCTTCAGATGGTGAAGTTTTTTCGGGATCCAGGAAGTGGGAGATGGATAACACAGATTTTAGAAACCAATCTATTTACAGCAGTTTAGATTCTGATGAAACCAGTGATGGGGAAATTATGTGTGGCCGTAGACAGCGGAGAGCAGTTGACTATAAGAAGTTATATGATGTGAGTACTTATTGAGTATTATTACTAAAACTAATTACGCTCTGTTATATGCTTTCTTTAGTTCATTCCATCTGGGTTACAGCTACATCAATAGAAAGATCTAAGATCTATACATTCTTTTTCGTTGCTTTCCCCCAAGTCATCCTTGTTCTCTCCATCACCTTCCTTTCTCCTACAGTTTTAATATGTTCAACCTTCAGTGCTGTTGCATTTGCTGATCTATGATGAATTTTGGTTTAATATGTTGAATTTTGGTTGTATTAAACTTCCTTTTCAACATAAAAATATTGGAATATTAAATAGGACTTTAATCTCATTTCCCCATTTCACCCATCATGATTTATTCTGGTTGATATCTTCTTCACTTTCATCACCTCTTTGTATGGCAGAATGCAGGTATCTAGAATCAAGTGTTGTTATTTATATTGAACCTTGAAGCCTTGTTGTTTTGCCTCGAAATAGCTTAAATGCCCCAGCTGACGTAGTGGAAAAGTTTAGGAAGTTAGATCACAATTAGGACTAGAATAAAGTAGTGATTGTGGTTGGAATAAGAAAATAATTAGGGTTTAAAGAAAAACCTCTAATTGAAAATTCTTAATTGAAATAATAATAATAATAATAATAATAATAATAATAATAATATACTATTGCTTAATATATTTTTATTTATACTAATTAAAATAAATTCTAATCCTAAACTGAAAAGAACCTAATACCTAAATAGGAACCTAATACTAATTAAAACACTTATTTAACAAGGAAACCTAAATAAACATGGAAAGAAACCTAAAACAAAATTGGAAAACTGTATAAAATCCTAATTTAAAATTTAAATAAAAATAATTCATAAATCTTATTTTTTTTTTCCTTGACTATATCATTCTCCCTTGATTGGAAAAAACTTGACCTCGAGTTTTATAATGTTGAAGGATCAAAAATTGAAATACTAAATCAATGGCATGTTCAATATTCCTTAGAGGTGGTGAACCATTTGGCAAATCCTCATTAACCAACTCCTTCAATTCCTTCGATAGCTGCTGAATTTCAGTGTAATATTGAAGTGATTCCCTAATTTGGTCACTTCTTGGTGAATGGCTACTTAAAGCATATATAGCACCCATTCCACTACTTTTAGTCTCACATATTTTAGTAGATAAGTATCCATTGATTTTACTGGTTTTGCTGCTTGTAGACTCCTACTTGTCAATTGCTTCGCCTCTTCTTCATCGACTGTTGTTGTCATCACTCTTTGCACCATTAAGGACTCACCATATGTCACAAGACAGGTTAAAGGGTTGGTTATAAAGGGATAAATTTAGGCTTACATGAAAGTTAGGATGGGTAGAAACTATAAACAGTTGGCTAGGGTTTGCAAAGAATGGATTTAAGAAGCGAAATTAAGTAATAACAGAGAATGACGGGGCTGTTTTGATGCTATAAACAGTGCTGGTGAATAGTAAATTAAGATAAATTAATTTAAACTTCACACCTAAACTTCTTTGGACTTTACACCTAAGATCCCATGGTATCACACCTAAGGTTGAATTGATCACACAATTCGAAATAGCAACTGCTGTTTTTTATTCAATAATAAAACTTCCCTATAAACATTAGAATATTAGGTATTTATAGGCTCAAGCAATTCCTAGTCCTTTAAGAAAGAGAAAAGGTTTAAATATGCCCCTCATATTTATCCTAAAAAACATATCGCTCCTTTTTTAAGGCGCAAAAATTGACTTTGACCTTTTTTCAAAGGTAAAAGAGTAACCTTGACATTACAAAAATAATTCATTCTGCCCCTTTCTCTGTTAACTCATTGTTAACTCTTTGTCTCCTCTCTAGGCGTTAATGCTCTGTCTCCTTCTCTTTGGCGTAAAAATGACTCTGGCATTTTTTTGAAGGTACAAAAAATAATACTTGCGTTGCAAAAATACTCTCTCTCTCTCTCTCTCTTATATATATATATATATATATATATATATATATCCCCTAGTCTAAATTAATTATTAACTTATTTAATTATATTTTCTTACTCAATTATCAGTGCATTGATTATCTTTAAATTAGTCATAATATATTTTTTAAATAATTTTTATTAAATAAAATTTCAGTTTGAAATAATTAGATTTAAAATTTTTATCTTTTCATATAATTAATAGAATAATTAATTAAATATAATTTATATTACATAGTTTTACATCACATTTTGTGCTTTTTTATATTTTTATTTAATTTATATTTTTTGAAAATATTTTAACATACAATAAAAATTATTTCAAAATATTTTAAAATGTGATATAATTAACACTTTTGTGCAATATTTATGTATTATACTCTATCCTATTTTGTATTAAAAATTATTGTAATTGAATATAATTTTACATTTAACATATTTTATCTTTTCACTTTCTTTAGCATATTTAAAAAAAAAATATTCAATTTGTTGAATATTAAAATATCAACAAATTGAATATTTTCTTAAAATTGCTAAAAAGGTGAAGAGATAAAATTTCTTAAATGTACAAGTTTTATTCAATTACAATATTTTTTAATACAAAATGTGATAGAGTATAATACATATATATTGCACAAAAATTTTAATTATGTCACATTTTAAAATATTTTGAAATAATTTATTGTATGTTAAAATATTTTTAAAAAATATAAATTAAATAAAAATATAAAAAAGCAAAATGTGATGTAAAATTGTTATTCTCTTACATCACTGATAATTGAGCAAGAAAATATAATAAAATAAGTTAATAATTAATTTGGAATAAGGGATATATATATATATATATATATATATAGAGAGAGAGAGAGAGAGAGAGAGAGAGAGAGAGAGAGAGAGAGAATTAACAGAAAGTCAGAGTTATTTTTATACCTTAAAAAAAACATTAGGGTCATTTTTGTGCCAAAGATTGAGAAAGAGAGAGTGAGCAAAAAGTTAATAGAGGGATGGAGAGAGAATTAACAGAAAGTCAGAGTTATTTTTATACCTTAAAAAAAACATTAGGGTCATTTTTGTGCCAAAGATTGAGAAAGAGAGAGTGAGCAAAAAGTTAATAGAGGGATGGACGGGTAACTTTACGGTTATTTTGTCATTTTTATGCCTTCAAAAAGTAAAATGGACAATGTGCTCTTTAGAATAAACATAAAGGGCATATTTGAACCTCATATTTAGACTCCCAAAATAAACTAAAAAGAAATTTTTTTTTCCTAACCAATGAAGACTTAAAACTAAAATTAAAGACTCTTAAAGAAATCGCAACAAATTTTCTAGCAAAATTGAAAATTACAAAATTGCCCCTGATTTAAAACTAAGGGACCAGGTGTATATCTATTTAACTAAACGCAATAGATTAAACCCAAAAGTATTAATAAATAACCCTATAATTTCTCTAATAAACTCCATAGTAAATCTGAATGTGATTCTAAGCTTGAGTTCTTAAATTTAAAGTCTCTTCTCATCATCATATACTGGATGAACATCAAGTTCCTCTAACTCCTCATTATAATCATAAAATTCTAGTTCTAATTCTACAACTTTATCTCCTCATTATAATCATAAAAAACTGGTTCTAATTTTTTGAGATAATTCTGGAATTAGCTTCCCAATCCAAATAATCATCCACATGTAATTTTCCATGAAAATCTGCTACTTAAGTTTTGATTCCTCCACCATTCAAATCAAGAGCGTGTGGTAATAGGTCTTCCAATCCACCTCGTGCCGCTTGGTTTGCAGGTCCAGCTTCATGAAAAGGGTTCATTTCCTCAACTTCTTCTTCAACCTCAAAATTTCCTGGAATCTTGAGTTGATTATATTGCCTTGTGGATAATCTTGAGGTTGTTCAGATTGCCTTCTGGATTATCCTTTCAGGCTTCTACAGGTTCCCGATGTTGCAAGGCTTGTACAACCTGGGTCAATTCCTCAATTATTATTCGCATCTCATCCAACTCTATTTTCAGGTTTCAAGTTTTGATACCATTTGATGCAGTGGAAAAATTTAAGAACTTATATCTCAACAATCAGGATAATTAAAGTTTAAAGAAAACCTCTGATTTAAAATTTTGAATTGAAATAATAATAATTATGTAATAGAGTCTTATTTATACTAATTAGAATAAATCCTAATCCTAATCCGAAACGGAAGTTAATACCAAAATGGGAACCTAATACTAATTAAAAGACTTATTTAACAAGAAACCTAAATAAAAATGGTAAAGAAACCTAAAACAAAATAGGAAAACTACATAAATTCTAATTTAAAAATTAAATAAAAATAATTCCTAAATCTTGTTTTCTTTTTCTTTAACTGCATCACCATCATTCATGATTGAATGGACGCATGGTAAGAGGAGATCCAATACTTCTTATTTCAACTTTTTGAATTTTGTCATGGTAACTAATGATGGACAGTTTTATGTTCTATTTTTGGAGCAATCTGTTCCTTGACAGGTAGTTCAGACTCCTTTTTCTGATGTCATGATTTTTTATCCCATTAGGAGATGTTTGGAAAGGATGCTCTAGCACATGAGCAAGTTAGTGAAGATGAAGACTGGGGTCCTGGCAAAAGAAAGCGGAGAGAAAAGGAGTCAGATGCAGCCAGCACACTTATGACATTGTATGAAAGTGAGAAAAAAAGTAAAAATGTTGAAACAATTGAAGTTAAGAGGAAAATTTCTAGAGACTTGCAAGTTAGAAGAGCATTCTTCAGAATTCCCCCTTCTGCAGTTGAGGTAGTAATGTTTCAGTGCTCACATAAAGACTCTTGTTGGTGTTTCTTTCCCTTTTCTATTTTTAAATGTTCGAGAAATAAAATATTAGGTACAGTTTACTATGTCCTTACACCCTTTATGTGCTGTTTCCAGAAACTGCGCCAGGTTTTCGCGGAGAATGAACTTCCCTCTAGAACTGTCAAGGAAAATCTTTCAAAAGAATTGGGTCTTGAGCCTGGGAAGGTACTTAACCTATTGGATCTATGTATGTACTAGAATAATGCCTTGAAAACTGCAATAAAATACGGCCAAATGTATATGCAGCCCTCTGCACTTGTTCTCAATGTGCAATTGAGCCTTTGAAGTTTTATTTTGTTCAATTGAACACTTTTCTTTTATTTTTAGTCCAATTGAGCCCCTTAAAATTTTGTTTTGCTCAATTGATTACTTTACTTTTATTTTGAGACCAATTGACCCCTCCCTCTTGATAATTAAATAATATATTTCATGCGAAATATGAAAAAAAAATTAATTATTTTATTCTTTTTCATCAATGAACTTTTATTTTGCATAAATTTTTTTCAAAAAAAGTGTATGTGCAAAAAAAAAATGTTGAAGCATGACAACAATAATTTGTTAATTTTGTTGGTTTTTTTCTCTTTTAAATATTCTTTGGTTGCAGTTTTTTGTCGAACTCTTCAGTTTAAAGTTTTACTACGCCAAAAATTTATTGTTATTTTTATTTATTTTCATGTTGAATTAGATGTGATATCTCTTTGGGTTACCTTTTAATTTATATCTTTTGCAAATTTTATGTTTTTATAGAATTATTTTAATTATTCATTCTCTTTTTATTTAATAATAGATCATTGCCTTTAAAAATAAAATAATTGACTATTTTTCTTAGTTAATATAATTTATATTATTTAATTCTCAAGAAGACTCAATTGGTCTAAAAGCAGAAGTGTTCAATTGAACAAAATAAGAATTTTAAGGGCTCGGTTGGTGTAAAAATAAAAGAAAAGTGTTCAATTGAACAAAATAAAACTTCAAGGGTGAACAGTTGCACATTAAGAATAGGTACAGGGGGCTGCATATGCATTTGGCCAATAAAATACTGTATCTATTAAAGGACGATGCATGAAATAATAGATACTTCTTTGACAATTGTAATGACTTCAAATTGAGAAGTTATCTTGATGATTCTTATAAAAAGGCAAGCTTTATAGTGTCCCTCTCATTGAAGCATTTGACACTAGTAAACTACTGTAAGTGATGAATTTGTAATCCTAGAAAAATGTTATTTACTCTAAATTTGTAACTTTGTAGATGATCATTTTCTTGAACATCCAGCTTTTCACACTCGAACTGCAATTTCAGGTCAGTAAATGGTTCAAGAATGCACGGTACTTGGCTCTAAAATCCAGGAAGGTGAGTGTTCATATTCCCTAAATGAATGTTATTGTCTATTACAACTTGTTCTTTAGAGTTCAAGGCTACAGTTTGACTTACAATCCATTTTCTTTTTACTATAATTAGAAAAACTAGTACATATTATTATCTTTGGAGGTGATAGGCGAAAAACAGAATTTTGTATATTATTTTTCTGTGTCAACATTTATATAGATATTTCCAATCAGCTTTACATGATTCTTTTGAGAGTTGAAACTAGTTAATCTTGTTTTAGATTTTAAGCTTGACAATTATCTTGATAACAGGCTGAAAGAGCTACAGAACTTTGCAATTCTAGTCCTAAAATCCCCAGGGAACCCAGATTAGAGGATATGGGCGATAAATCGGCTGATCTTGAAGAATTAAAGAATACCTCAATTGAAACCAGGATATACACCTCAAAAAATTTAAGGGAACCAAAGTCCATAAGCAGCAGTTTAAAGAAAAATGAACTGAAAAAAGCTTCCATTGGATCACCCTCTAAAAGCAATGAGGTGTTTTTCGGCTTTTTCATTTGTGCTACAGCTTTTAAATTTATTTTCCTTCTAGCCAAGAGCTCTGCCTTGTAGTCTTTCTGTGTGCCTGTTCATTTTTGTTTTATTTTTCTCTTATATATATATATATATATATATATATATATATAACAGATTAATTTTAGCAGCATTACTTTCAACATCATGATTAATGTTGACCTTGTGTTTTTAACCCTATACTGAAAATACTTTTGACTATTACTCGACTCCCTTAATTGTTACAATTATAGATATTATTCTTGCAACTTTTAATCCCCAATTCTTTAACATCACAACAAATGCCCCTTTGAAAGTCCCTTTTGTTGTAATTATCTGAAAAAAAAAAAAAAAAAAAAAATCTTACTATGAGCATCTGATAACGAGCTGAGTTTATTCAACAATTATGTAGTGTTGTTACTATGAACTCTAACAAAAGTTTTTTTTGTTAATGTCATTATTCAGCCGAGTGTTGAGTACAGTGATGATGTAAGCTTGAAGAAGCTGTTAAAATCAAAAACAAAGAAAAGGAAGAAGAGGGTCAACTCCATTTCAACTGCAGAATCTCAAGCGACTGAGGCTGAGATGGAGAGACTTTGTAGAGCCAAGGTTAGGCTAGAGAATATGAAGCAGACATTGCTGAGACTGCAAATTGGCAAACCTAACAAGTCTAATAGAAACCAATCACAACATCAAGAATCTGTTATTTTTTTCCCTATTGCAGAGCTAAGAGAAAAAGTTTGATCTTTGGACAAGACCTCTTCAAAATTTTTTGCAGGTTTTGCTTGCATGTAAATATTTTGTTTCTTATATCTGTTGTACGTTGATTAACTATAATCACCAATGATAGTTTTTTCTTTAATCTCCCCTAAACAAATTATTTAATATCTGAGCATGTGCTTTCATTGTTTTGAAATTTCATTAGATAAATTTTGTTAAACAAGACAAGAAACAGGATTGAGAAATTATAAAAATACAATATTATCGAAATGTTCAAAATTTAAGTTGCGGATTGTAAAAATTCCTCGTTCATATTTTTCCTACATTTATATTTCTTGCTTTAGTTTAATAGAATCCATCAATTGGATTGATAATAATCTATATATATTTATATAGTTTTTTCTAATGAGTAATTTTGAAAATAAAAAATTTAAATAATAAAAAATAAATAAATTTAAAAATAAATTAAATGAATAAAAAGTAAATATTTTAACCAATCACTTGAAATTGAAATAATAATGATTATAATAAAATATAATTTTATTAAAATCTCTAATTTTTTCATTCAACTCATTTTTATATTAATTTATTTATATTTTTTTAAAATAATTATTTTATAATTCTATATTATCTAAAATAATCACTTTTTATAAATACCCTTGAAAGATAATTTTTTTGAATTATCCAAGAACATCTTAAAGTAATTAGATTAAAAATATAATTCTGATCTTATAAAGTTTCTTAAATTTATCAATATTGCTTTATAAATACACATGTTTGAAATATTTTTAATATTTAACTTCAGTTATGATACCTTTTTATTTTTTCTTTGTAAGTTTATTTGTATTTCATTTTATTTTGTTATTATGCTATTTTTTTTTTTAAAT
Source organism: Aleurites moluccanus (assembly GCA_948193065.1). Taxonomy (NCBI): domain Eukaryota; kingdom Viridiplantae; phylum Streptophyta; class Magnoliopsida; order Malpighiales; family Euphorbiaceae; genus Aleurites; species Aleurites moluccanus. The sequence goes on along the minus strand of CANXYC010093461.1, from coordinate 3,797 downwards.
TTACACAACAATTTTTTTTTTAATTGAGTATGTTTTATTCTTTTCTGTTGGGTGTTGCAGGACAAATAATTCAAATAGGAAATAAAATTTCTTAATTATCAAGTATTTTTCTATTTTGTAATTTATTGCTTATAAAATATAACATAACTAATTATATTTTTATTATTTACTATTTATATTCACGTATATTGTAACTTTTTTCTCCTAAAAAATGGTATATTAATTTGGGTATAATACAATTTCATACTTTTTTTTTTTATTGAATTCTAAGTAATTTTTTATTTTAAGAGTTAGAATTTGATAGGCATTGTGACTAACAATTTTTTACTCATGTCTAAAAAATTGATATAGATTGAATGAAAAATAATTCTCATCTAGTAAATCTATTGCTCCATATTTCAATATAAATATCAAATACACTTGTATTTAATATTAATTGAAAATTAAAATATTCATAATTTATATCATTATAGATTTCACTCTTGGCTTTCACTCTCCAACACTTATTCTTTTTTTTTTTTTAAAGGACAATACTCAAATTTAAGATGCATTAAAATATTTCATGTATTCATGTGTTTGTTAGAAATAGAACATTCACTCACAATAGTTTTACTTGTCTTTTTTGCCAAGTTAGAGATATATGTCTTAGCCACATTTATAGCTCTTTGAAGTTGCTCGGTTGTGCTTCTAGAAACCTAAGGTATGACACATTTAGTTGCATGTGCATAAAATTTCATTGTAGGTACAAAGCATAAAAAGCCACTTACATAGGTGGTGTTGGAAGGAAAGAATGTCACCGATGGACATTTTCTAAGGATAGTTGTTCCTGAACAAGTTTTCTATTAGCATTAGAAGTTCATTTTGCCAAGGTCGGCCAAGTCTTGCATATCTTCGAAAATTATCTCTTAGTCAGAGATAGCCATATCCATTTGAAAGCAAAGGCGGAAAGAGCTAGCCACATTATCACAAATTATTTTTATTTCGTAAATTTGTGAGCTAGAGAAAGCAGAATACAAAGGGAGAGAATCCAAAAGTTGTGAAGAAATAAAATCAAAATACTCCCTTCCTTCATTAGGAACCAAATTGTCGGATCTATAATCTGAGCCTTCTAAAGCTTCATCAAACTCTTCTTCTAATTTCTCGGTCTAGTACATAGAGAGTTGGAGGTAGAATTTAGATTTTTCTATCTTCCAGATCTAGGAACCAATCATAAGTTCTTTCCCAAATAAACCATTGAAGACTGGAAAGACCTTTAAGAAAAATCCTTAGGTGACTCTAGCAATCCACATGTTTTACCAAAACTCTAGTTGAAAAGAGATTTGTCATAGCCATAAGGCCTGACCCATCTTATATTTACTGATACTTATTATTATTGTTACTGGCCTTTAGTCTGTTACTTCCACATACAGACTTGACAATTATACTGTCACGACCCGTTTCTGGATTGTGACGGTCCTAGGATGCAGGAGATGCCAATGGCGACCGACACCCGTAGAACCCAATATCACATGCATAATCTATAACCATCAATTTATATTTTATTTTACTTAATTACCATTCATTTTGCAATATTGTAATTCTTTCTGTAATCTAGTGCAGATGGCTGCAACAATCATTATAACATATCATATTATCATGATATACTATAAAACATCATCACATACATATACATGTTCATATCCTAACAAGCCCATACATATCCCATGAAGCAGCTAGAACATGAACACTAAAATACATAATATATAATATTTATATTAATCAACGGTAAGCAAAAATCTTCAGATGTCTGAAGATGGGATTTTGCAATCTACTCTTCTCCTGAAATGGTTAAACAGAGAAAAGGGTGAGTATATAAGATACTCAGTGAATTTATATACATCGCTAATAAATATAATGGGTATCAGATGAAACAATGATGTCAATAGTTCAATGTAATCAATTTACAGAATTAATAATAGATGGTGATAGAATAATCAATAAGCATACTATAGGTTCAGTATAATATGGAAAGACAGATAAAGGGTATGGACTATATGTAAACATATAGTCTCCAGTAGTATCAGTATCAATAAGCATAAGACTGATCAGGTCTTATGACTAGGACCATAACCCTTCCCGGTTAGGACTATAACCCTTTCCAGCTAGGGCATCAGTAGATTAATGTGCATATTGTCGACAGTATGTACCCATACTCTGTCGGAGTGGTAGCTCTGTCAAGCCATATTTGAGTCAATATAAGAATAAAACATATCAATAGATACCATTATGCAACAATGATATCACCAATATCAATAATCACAATATCGACCAATTCAAGTAGCAATTGGATCAAAGGAATATCAATAAGCAATAAGTAAGCAATAGAAATTGGTTTGGTAAACAACAAAGATATGGAACAAAGAAAGGTCATACATTGGAAAATGGAAGGCACAATAGGTATGTCAATATCGCTGGCGATAATGGCATTCAAATTGATAGGCCTATGGATGAAAGAATGATAGGCCAATGGTAACACAACTAGGCAATTCATCAAACACATGGTGGACAACATTGAATGGGCAATTTAGCTAAGTTTTGGTACAAGGTTGGCTATGCCCATTCAATCAACAACAAAGCCACAATGTCAACAACACAATAGGCATCAATTATACAATATTAAACAACATCAAAAGAATCAAAATGGCATAGGAATTACAAAGAAAAATCAAACAAAACCAAAGGCATGAATAGTGGCTTTTGGTTCGGCCAAAGTGAGGATTTTTCATATAGTTTCCAATAAACATTTCAATTATATAGGCATGCTAAATGATGCATATAGAACTCACCTAAAGCATCCAATTGCTTTAAAAAATTAATTTCCACCCAAAAACTTCAAAGCAGGCAATAGGCACAACTTTGTGTAACTTGATTTTCTACAACAAAACAACCATCAATTAATCATACATTAGCCTCCAATTAATTCTAAGCTTAATTAACATAATCTAACACTAATTCGAATAGCCAAAGCAAACAACTTAGGTTAGGGTTTGGATTTTAGGGATTTCTATCCAAATACATCAATTGATGCAATCTAATCTAAAACCCATCCAATTCAACCTTTAAATCATCTAAATAAACAATAAAATCAAACAAAACAATTCCTTACCTCAAATCAAAGTCTCCACCAAAATTTCCTTTCAAACTTTCCTTGATTTGCTTTATGTTTCCAAGTGATTCAATCGTGGAGAATGGAAGAACTATGGAAAACCTTAAATTTTCTTTAGATTTCCTTTAAGAAATTTGGTGTAGAAATGGAGGAAAAAAGCAAGGAAGGATTCGACCACCATGTGAAGAAGAAAGATGATAGAAAATTTGACTAAGTGTTTCTTTTATATTAAATCATAATGATAAATTTTATTTTGGTCTTTAAACTATTAAGTATTTATACTTTGACTCCCAACTTCCTCTGTAATTTATTCTGACAATTCTGTTAAGAATTGGATTTCAAAATGGGGAATCAAAAGGCTTATTTTAATTTATACTTATTTATAAATATAGTTTCAGAACCATTCTGAAACCCAGACAAACCAATTTCTACTATTTCCCTCGAAGTTCTATTTATTTACGATTTTTCCATTACTTACTTTTTCAGTGTTCCTAAATATTTTTCACCTCTTTCTTTTCATCAAAATTACACATGCATTTATGTGATCTATTACCCCCTGGTCAGAATTGGAAATTCTTCTGTTGACCGGACTGCTACACTGCCGATTTTCGAAAAAGTGTTTTGTTCGCTTTCTAACTGTATCTCTAAAATT
>CANXYC010093423.1:0-12800 GCA_948193065.1 Aleurites moluccanus | reverse complement strand
GTGCAGATGGTATGGTAAGTCTATATGACTTTGGCATTTGAATAAATAATATGGCAGGGAATTGTATATATTTGTGTAGTGAGTTGTATTTGGAGGTTGAAAGGATTTGATATTGATATTAGAAGTGTTTTGTTGTATTTTCAATTTGGGCAATGTTAATATTACAGGGGAAACTCTGTCTAATTTTCTGTAAACTTAAAGTGTTTTTGAAAAAAAATTATATGTCATAAAATGGTTAAATGGAATGAAGGTTGTAATTTGGGTTCTTTGAGGTACCGGTATACATTATTCCCGTGCCCTAGGACCGTCATAGCCCTATAGAGGGGGTTGTGACACAAAATGCCTCCTCGCATTTTGCTGGCTTGCCATAACAAATTCTTCTAAGTTAAATTCCTTCCTAAACATCCCACACTTAGCCAGCTCGCAAATGAGCTACAAATATCCAAACTTATTAATTCTTTTTATCACTTAAAATCAACATGTAGGACCACAAAATATCAAAATTTCAAATCAAAAGAATCAACACACAGACCATGGTGACTCTCAAAAAATCACCAAAACTTACTGCCTTAAAATTTCTCCGAACAGGTCTGATAAAACCCACTCTACACTGAGATACACTTATCCAAAAATTCTAAAATTTTATAGTCATCTTCAAAACACACAAAGGAACATTTTTTTTTTATGTTCACACCTTTAGCTAATTATATCTCAGTCATTCCCAGTAATTCCAAACAGACACTGCATCCCTGCAGAAACTCTCAACCAGACCAGCCTTGCTCAAATAGACACAACTCATCACATACACAAAAGTTTGCAAAACCATTTTTCATAATTATAAACAAGACATAAACTAACAACTTTTATGCTTTACACTTTATCAAATTTTATCCTTAAGAACATGAAATTACCATCACAAAATCCTACAGCATTCAAAACAGAAATTCCTGAAATTTTCAACTTTCTCATTAGAAATTTTAATAGGTTCTCTAAACATACCAAAAATCAATAAAAACACTACAAAATGGCAGATATTACAAAAATAAAAAATAAAAAAAATAATAAGTAAATTAATCATGATTAGAGCAAGTGGCTGGCTACAAGTGTATAAATTTCCACCAAGCAATTGTAATTTTTTTTTTTTACTTTAATGCACCTTCCCAATTTTGGGTCTACATACATTCCATGTTCTTTTTCTTAAAATTTTCTTTTATTATATACTTATATAAATAAATATAAAGAAAAATAATTTATCATCTTCATCTTCTCCATAGCTTAGATGAAAATTCGAGAGTTTTTCTTCAAAATTTTTGTTCATCTTTTCTTCCATCACCTCAAATTTTAAGCCTTCTATCCATCAAGCATCCTCTTTTTATTAAATTATTGGATTTTTTTTTTGGAATCAAAAGAAATCCATCAAGAGCTTCAAGAGGTAAGATACTAGATTAGTTTAATAAGTCAATTTAGTGAGTTTAATTGATCGATTATAGGCTTAATTAGTGAAAGAATTATAGATTTAAGAACAAGTCCTTGGAATTCTGAATTTCCTTTAACGTGGTAGAAACTTAGATGCTAGTTTTCATGACATTAGAGTGAGATTTTGGAAATCTATAAAACATTGAAGATATATATGTGTAGATTATATGCCTTTAAGGAAGTTTTATTAAATTGTTATTGTGTTAAGAGATATGAGCTACTGAGTATGGCTGACTCAATTTGATTCAGAAATCCTACTGAGATCTGGATTTTTGAGGACTTAAAGTTCAAATTCTGGAGAACTAAAAACATGAAAAATATTTCCTTATATCTTAGCTAAATTTCAGTAAGAACATAATAGTATTTGGATACATACACTTTGAGTTACAAGGGAATCAATTAAGGTTGCTCAGGTAGATGTTGTAGGGCAGTTTATAGTTTATAGAGTTGTCTTTGAAATTCCACCATAATTTGTGTAGAACTTAGAAAAATATGATTTTTAGATATGTTAAACCTTCATATGTCTAGTTTAAGTAGCAAAAATAATTGAAGCAACTGGATAAGTATAACCTGAGAACTTGATAAGAGAATCAATTTTGTTAGAAACAAAATTTTAGAATTTGAGAGGGAAAGTTATAATTTGAAACACATAGTGTAATTTTAATGTAAATCGAGTATTAAAACTATTTATTTGCTCTTGTAGTTTCAAAAGAGAAAGATAAAGAAGAAGAATCCTTGGATCATGCATTTTGCTCGTGCTAGATTAGAGGGTTGAGAGTTGAAACTAGAGTTTAGAAATGTGAGTATGTATATATGTCATTTTATTTGAAATTGAATCCAATTGAATTTGCTAATATTCATTGTATTGTAGCCTTGATTGATTGGAACCCTAATTTCTCATTTTTGTTATATTGCTTTATTCATTTAGGGTTTCTAATTTATATCTTTATTTAATGGAAGCCCAATGATAACCTAATTGATTAAAATACCTAAATTGTTAACTAACATTTTATTTGGACTAATGTAAACATGTCGATTTCTTTATTTTTAGAAAACACCTTAGTTTACCTAATAGCTAAAATTATAGCCATTGTATATGAAAATTGAAATTGTGGCCAAATACCTCTTTATTGAATCTTAACAATTACCATTTCACTTCATTGCTTAATTGATCATTCTATTGATAATGCAAACCATAACATTCCAATAAGTGTTATTCCACCATTGATATTATTGAATTTGACTTTGAAACTTTGCTTCATTGTTAGATGTGAGCCTTGGATTGAATACAAACCTAATGTGCTAATGACAAGCCTACTCACATGATAAAGTAGGATAATAATTGTATCAGACGTTGTTCACAATGAAATGTTTATAGTGGACCCCAGCTGAGAGGGATGTTCTCAGCCATATAGTCTGATCAGCTGTATGAGTGATAAGCATACTACCAATTGTAGCCTCTGTTTTATACAATGATTACAAATATGTCATTATTGGAAGCCATTTATTATTGCAAGCCATTAGCTGTTGCATTAACTTATTGATTGAAATTACCTTGTACACCACCTATATCATTGATTATGATTTCATATCTAGATCCATGTTGTATGTTTGTCATTGATTTACATTTCTAATGGCTAATATACCAATTTGTTCTTTAATTGCTTATCTATTTGTAAATTGTTCTTATTCTATTTGTTCACTTCTCTTGTGATCCTCTTTCTTAAACCTAGTTTCATAAGTGAAGTAATATATATACATTACTCACTGAGTATTATCTTACCCTTTAATGGTTTATTATTTTTCAGGGGATTTTATATAGGTGTGATTCTAGCTTCTGCTCTTTTTCAGCTGCAAACCTTTCTTTTCTATGTATAGTCTCAATATTTTGGTGTTTTACTTCTAGAGTACTCCATGACTTGTAAAAAGTTAAATAATGTTTTGGAATACATAAATGTTGAAAAATGTTGAATATATTATGCTTTCTATTAATGTGCATTTTATTAACCTAGTGGAAATGATTAGTAATGATGGTATGAATGCTAAAATGAAAATATTTGATTTGTGGTTAGTGGCTTTTAAGAATTGAAGTTGAGAGTATAAAGATGAATGTATTAGAAGTGAAATTTCTTCTACCGGTTGAGTTAATTGATTATATGTGGAAGAGAAGGACTTTGGTCCTGGATAATTGTTAGAAAACAGAGGGAACTACGTCAAATTTTCTATATAAAAATTATTATTTAGGGCTCTATGTGTTTATGTGGCCTTACGCCTTTCCATTCCCTAGGACTGTCACATCTCCTGAAGTGGGGGATGTGACATCTAGCCTTTGATATATAAAATTTATTTATTTGCAATTACTCATCACATTGATTGTTATTTAAATTATTATCGACTCTTCATATTATTATCCACCTGACCCTCATATTTAATGATGTATACTTAACTCACTGAATATTATTATACTCACCTAGTATTATTTCTTATTTTTCAAGATCAACGTTATAATGGTGGTTGTTTCCCAAGTCAGCCCATTCTCCGGTTTAGGACGTCAAGAACTCCAATGAAATTATTTGTTTTGAGGAGTCATATTTATATACTCTTAGAGCTCTATAGTACTATTGGATATGTAGTTGTGTGTATATGAATGCTTTGTTTAATGAAAGTTACAATTAAAATGAAATGCGAATAATATGAATAAGTTATTGAAGTAAAGAATAAAAAAGTGCTATGAATGTTTTAATGAATTATTAAGTTGAGATTATAAGGACGATGAAAAATTGAGAGTGTAATTTCAATGCAGGTTGTTTAATGTGATGAATATATCATGGGATTAGATTGTAGATACAAAAGAAACTCTGGCAAATTTTTTATAAGAGTAATAATAATCAAGTAGAATTTGAATATTAATGAATGGTTTTAAGTTTGAATGATTGATAATTGACCTGTTTAAGGGTTCTACAGGTTTCTAATGACTTTAGGTTTACCCGTGCCCTCAGACCGTTATGTCCCAAATGTGGGACATGACATTATCATACTATAATTTTTAGATGTGTGAAATTACAAACCCTTATACAATATCATCACTCATCACAAAAACATTTTATCATGTACTTTGCATAACATACATCACACAACATAACAAACATACTTTACCTATACACATGGTGTCACACTCAATCATTGGATAAAAATCCAAACTCATTTATTAGATAAAAAGTCAAAAAACTCTCTTATAATACTTCTATTTATAATATTACCCACTATTAATCTTAATTTAATAAGAATTCTCATTCAATTAGAAATAACATTAAAATAAGAATTCTACTATATAAATAAAATAATACTCTACTCAATTAAGAAAAATTTCTTACACACAGAATAAGAAAAATATTTTCTTTCAAGTCTCATTAAAAATTTGAGTTATAATCCTAACACACATATATATTTATATATAAGGAAATATAAATTCATTTTTTATAATTATAATAAATAATTTGATTCAAATATTAAAATAAGATCAAATAGTTAGCAACTGATCGACTTTTAGAGCTCCACGGGCATGAGTGAAGGCCACGACCATAGGGCATTTGAAGGCTCCAACGGCTTTGGCTTCAAGACAAGGCCTTGGGACCATTTTAAATGGATTTCATCCAAATTAGCCTACTTCTTTATAACTCAAAACACATATAAAAGAGTTTAAAAGCACAAGATTCTACAATATGCTCATTAGAAAAATTTATTGGAAATACTAAATAAAAACAACTAAAACTTATTAAAAATAACAATAAAAGTATATAAATATATAAGATGAATGAGGATAAAAATATGATGAATAATTCTCTCATACTTAAACTTTTACTTGTCCTCAAATAAACTAAAAAATAAAAATTAATCTAGTTTGAAATAATTCAAGAAGTAATTAAGGTATAAGATAAATAAAACATTAATTACTTAATATTAATGTATGATAACAATTCATAAACTCAAAAACATAGATAAAAGAAATCTAACTTTGAAAACTATGATTCAAACATGGTGAATAAAAAACATTCTCTTAAACTTTTCATTATCTCAAGTGTTTAAGGGTTTAAATTTAAGGCACTCAAACCAAAACATACATAGTTATATTCCTAGACTTATTTGTTCATATAATCTCCAACACTGAATCACATTTCAAAGTATAAATTTGAAGGTCTTTTACAGGTTATAATAGGGTTTTAGCTAAAGGGTAAGATATAAGAATTTTAATAGACAAAAAAATTCAAGAGTATTTCAATAAACACATAAAATAATAACTCACTCATTTTTCAGCTCATTCTTTTAATACATATCTCATAACCCTTTTTATCTTGAATTCTATATTTATAACTTGATTCAAATTTAAATACTTGTCCTTTTCTTTTCTTTGCAACTTTTATTTTTTTTTTCTTTCCAACTTTTATTTTTTTTTCTTTCTTTTATTTTTCTGTTGCATATACAAGTCAATTCTTTTAATAATAATAACTAGGCATAAATATAGACAATACATGATCAGTGCACATTACATCCCTTTAACTTTAAAAATAACCCATACATAAACTCCCCCACACTTAATCAAGATATTCATATTCAATTTAATCATCAAAATGCTTTTAAACCTACAAGATAAGTGAAAGATAATATTAAAAGGACTGGCTCCTAATAGAGGTGTTTTAAAGAAATGATATAAATTTCAAAGCTCAAAAGGAGTTATCTAGTAGAATTCAGAAGGTTGATATTTTAAGACAAATGATTAAACCTAAGGTTCCTTCATCATTTTTAAATTTCAAGTTATGCGAGCTAGATATCCCCACCTGTTTGTAGATTAAGTGAATTCTTTAAATTCGAGGATGAATTTATTTAAGGGGGGAAGAATGTAATACCTGTGTAAAAAGAAATTATTTATTTTATTTTTATGAATGTTTTGTTGTGATTAGATTAATATTTTGAAATCTTAGAATTTATGTTTAGGTATGATTTTGTGAGTCAGTGTTATGATTTCACAGAATATGTGGATAATTGAGAATGTATAAGTTTTAGATTTATAATTATTTTTACCTTAAGTCTGATTGGCAATAAGTCTGTGATATGTTATTATTTGTTTTGATTTGTTAGTGGCTGAGCGAGTTAAGTATTAGCATGAGTAATATTTCTTGATGTGTTTTATAGACAATTGTAGAATTGAGGAGATTGGAAATTGTAGCTTATTTGCGAGAAGGTTTAGTGCGAGTTTGTAATATCTGTCATTTTGTTGTATTTTATTTATTGTATATTTGAAGAATTAATTAATTTAAGGTATGAATATTGTGAGTAGATGCAGTAAATTTTTTGTTGCAGGAATTTGTGAGGTTGATTGCATATTCTTAGAGAAATAATTTGGTAAAGTGTAAAACATAAAAGTTGTGAAATTATATTTCATCTTCAATTCTATAAAATAGCTTGGTAAAATTCTGTGTGTGTGAGGAGTTATGTCTCATTGAGCAGGACTTATCTGGTTTAGTATTTCTGTAGGAAGTCTGTGACTGTTTGAAATTCTAGGAATGACTGAGGCAGTTTGAGCCAAAGGTGTAAGTATGAGAAATGTTCCTTTGTGTGTTATGATATTGGCTGTAAAATTTTAGGAATTTTGGATTAGTATAACTCAGTAAAGAGTGGAATTTATCAGGTCTGTTCGGATGGATTTTGGGGCAGTAAGTCTGGGTGATTTTAGAAAGTCACCATGGTCAGTGTAGTTGCCTTTATGATTTGAATTTTGGATATGTTGAGCCCCTGCATATCTATTTTAAGTGACAAAAAGAATCAGGAAGTTTGGATATTTGTAGCTCAATTGCGAGTTGATTAAGTATAAGTTATCAGGGAAGAGTCTCAGTTTGGGCAGAGACTGGTTATGATGAGTCGGCAAAATGCGGGGTGGCATTTGAGAGCCGGCAATACGAGTTAGCGAAGTGGCAAAGAGAAATTGCCGAGGTGGAAATTGGCAAAGAGGCATATTCAAGGTGGCATGTCCGAAGTAGAGTTAGGCGAAAAAGGATTTGGCAAAGAGGCATTATGCAAAAAGGTATTATGCAAAAAGGTATTATGCGAAGAAGGAATGTGCGAAGTGGCAATTTGTGAGCAGAGTTTGGCGAAGAGGGAGATAGTTGAAGCGAGTTGGCGAAGAGGCATTGCCGAGGTGGCATATGCGAGGAAGAGTTCACGAGGAGAGTTTGGCGAGGCAGTATATGCAAGGTGACATATGCGGGATGGATTAGCGAAGTGGCATTGCCGGATCAGTTTGGCGAGATGGAAAGTGCGAGCTGGGAATTGCGAGCTGGCTTATGCGAGGTAGCATTGCCAAGGCAGGTTGGAGAGGCGAGCTGGCGAGCGGGATTTTGGGCAGTGGCCTATTTAACCCAGTGCCCAGTAGCGATCTTCTGTGCGATTTTCTTTCTTCTTTCTTCTGTCTTTCTCAGATTTGTTCCATTTCTTGTCTACGGCATTAATATTCAAAATTACTGCATTAGATCTCTAGGTTAGCATATTTTAAGGCAGTAATCATCATATTCAAGCATAATATTTCAGTACATCAGTTTTTGGAGAAATAAGGTAAATTTGTTCAAATTTCATTTTTCCTTTAGATTAATTAATTCTGACAGTTAGAATAATTAATTAGGGGAATATATAATTTATTGCAAGCATTTTAAGGTTATACATTGTAATTAATATTGGAGAAATCAGAATTTATGGACTGTCATAAATAGTAGCATGAACAGTAAATTCGAATTAAATGCAGATTTTTCTTTAAGAGATGAATTAAATTGATGTTGGGAATTAAGAATAGAAACTCTAAGATGGTTAATTATTAAGAAATCATGTTGAATAGTATTGATTTAAGAAAACTCTAATTTTGTATATTTGGGAAAATTTCTTAAGAGAGGGAAATCAAGGAAATTGAGGAGAATTGTGTTGAGCCAATTGCTAAAAGGAATTCAAGGATAAATTGGGTAGAGGTGAGTATGAACATTGCATTTGTCATTGCTTCTTTGAGATAATATGACCAAGTATTCTAAATGTTAACCCATATGATTCTTGTATGCTTGACATGATATTACCGGATTATTAATTGAAAATCCTATGATATCCTAAAACTGAGATTTGCTAGTTGTTCATGAAATTACCATGTATATATATATATATATATATTGTAAGTGGCTTGGTCAATTTTCTTGGATCAAGTTTATATGATTCCTACTTGCTTATGACTTGTTAAAATTGATTGAAATTATGATATATGTTGATGGTCTTGTGACCAATATGTTTCTTGTGAGATGAATCCATATGACCCTATGGATAGAACGCTCTTTCCAATGAGAGTAAATTTATTGGTCCATTGTACACTTTGGGAACCTAGCTGGTAGGGTTCTGTACTAATGTTCCACCTAGAGAGGACCACGAGCTCTAGGCGTATGCCTAGCCAAGCATGCATTTGCGATAAGGTAGCAAGGACTACTGATGCGCTCTGTTGTGATAGGTACCATGGCTACTGATGCACTCTGTAGTTCTACCATGATATTTGATAGTGCTATTCAATTGTGAGCACTCTGTTTCTTGTAAGCCTAACCACTTTCTGATTTGTACCCATGTTATTGAAATTGCTATTTCTTTCAGATTATACATGTATATATATGTATATGTGTTTCTTTCTTATTGCATGTTCATATCTTACTGAGTTGAAGGCTCACTCTTCTGTGGATTTCAGGTGATAGTGTAGTTCGTGAGGGAGCTAGTGGAGAAGATCAAGCTTCTTGACTCATTCTTCTAAGAAGCCTTCATTGTAATTATTTTGAAATATGATTTTGTATATTCATTGAATGGTATTATGACACAATATGTGTTGGGAGTATACTCTAGAGCTCCGTAGTTGGTCATTGGGGATGATAATATTTTGTTGTAAGATTTATTGGGTTACTCTTGTTCCTTAGTGATGTGGGATACATCTTTTGATCAATAAGGAAGAAGAGAAAATTTATGAAATGATATAAAAAGAAAGATATGAATTATGCTTATATTGATCATAGAAATGATTATTGTATGATATCTATATTTAATATGAATGTGTAATATTCATGAGATCCAGGATATGAGAGTTCTACGGGTTTATGGTGGCCGTAAGCCTACCTTTGCCCTAGGACCATCGCACCACTGGAGTTGGGGTGTGACAGAGATGGTATCAGAGCCATAGGTTTATAATCCTTAGCATAGAAGATAGATAGAGATGCATGAGCACTAGTATAGGTATTGATTAAGATAACTACGGAGCATAGAATTGTGTTTCGTTCAATTGTGTCTTCCTTTGGTATTTATATCTGCGTTAAGTGTGCGTAGTGAGTTTGATAATGTTTGTTCTTCTTATCAGTATCGAGATGCCTCCGCGTCGTGGTAGAGGATGAGGTCGAGGCCATCCTAGGTGGAATCTACCTTCTGAAGAAGGTTCTGTAGGCGGTAATGGAGGTGATGAGGTTCCTTCTGTGCCACCAGTGGATGTGGCTCATATGGCACAGCAGTTAGACCAGCTACAGAGGAACTATGCAATGATAGCTGAGTTTATTACTTAGCAAAGGCAGCAGCAGGCACCTCCAGTGCAAGTTCTAGAAATCCCTATTACTCCGGTAGTGCGTCAAGAAGAAGAGGTAGCCTTTGAAAGGTTTCTCAAGCTTAAGTCCTCAAAATATAAGAGTGAAGTGGATCCTACAGATTTCTTAGAAGAAATTGAAGAGAAATTGTAGATTCTATGGATTCCTGATAAAAGAGCCATAGAGTTTGTGGGATATCTAATGAAGGCTAAGGCCAAGGATTGGTTCAAGAGAAGAATTTCTAGTATGCTTCGAGAAAATGAAGATTTATAATGGGAGAGATTCAAAGAATTGGTGCTGAATGAGTTTCTTCCTGAGAGTGTGAGGGAAGCTAAGTCCCTGGAGTTTAAGAGATTAGTGCAGACCCTTGGCATGAGTTTTTTGAGTACGCCAGGAAGTTCAGTCAGCTTAGTAAGTTTGCTCCTGCATTAGTGCCTACAGAAGCGGCACAGATTCAGTGGTTCCACAAAGGGTTAGTGGCTCCATTGTTCAAACTTCTAGTTGCACTTGAATTTGATTCTTATTCCAAGCTGGTGGACAAAGCTCAGATAATTGAGAACAGGAAAATGGAAGCCAGATCAGAGAGGGTTGAAAAGAAGAAGTTTAAAGCTGATAGTTCTTCCAAACTAGATAGTGGGGTGAAGACGATGGTAGTGGCTCATCAGTTAGCTCCTAGGAGTGGGTATAGAGGACCTTCAGGGAGATTACAGCAGAGGACTACTCCTGGACCTACTTTTCAGATGAGTCAGGGATCAGCTAGCTTTGCATCACCCAGGGCTCCTAAACCTCTGTGTCCTTTATGCGGCAAATTTCATAGTGGGCTTTGCCATTTTGCATTAGGAGCTTATTTCAGATGTGGACAGCAAGGTCACTTTCTCAAGAATTGTCCACAACCACCCTTTGGAGGTAGACCTCAGGCTTCTCAAGCTACAGTGTAGATGAGCAGAGAGAGGAGCATCAGTCAGCAACTAGGGGGAGGTAGAGGTATTTTGGGCAGGACTGTTGAGGCTAGAAGAGGATCAGGTCAGCATGAGGCTCAGGCTTCTAGATCGACTCCTATAGGTAGAGGCAAAGGGAGAGTTTTTGCTTTAGCTCAGCATGAAGCCCAAGCATCTAATACAGTGGTTACAGGTATTCTTCCGATTCAAGACTTCAATGCTAGAGTATTGTTTGATTCGGGAGCTACGTATTCCTTTGTGTCATCATGTTTTGCTAAGAAGTTGCATGTGCCATGTGAATTGCTTGAAAGTGTATTGGTTGTTTCTACTCCTTTAGAGAAAGAGATTGAAGTTCAGAACTCCTATCCATCCTGTGTGGTTAACATAGGTGGCAAGCGCTTGAATGTGGATTTGATTGAATTGCAAGTGTTGGAGTTTGATGTGATATTGGGCATGGATTGGTTGTCCAAGCACTATGCCATTATAGATTGTAATAGGAAGAAGATTGTATTTAAGCCACCTTCGGGTGAGGAATTTGAGTTCCAAGGGGAGCGAAGCGAGGTACCATACATTGTGATATCTGCCATAAGGGCAAGAAGGTTGTTAAAAAACGGTTGCCAAGGATATTTGGCATATGTCCGGGATATTTTTAAGGAAGTGAAAGGCTTGGAGAAAATTCCAATAGTCAATGAGTTCCCGAATGTATTTCCTGAAGAATTACCTGGCTTACTACCGGATAGAGAAATAGAGTTCGGTATAGATTTGCTATATGGCATGAGTCCGATTTCTATTCCTTCCTATCGTATGGCACCAGTTGAGTTGAAAGAATTGAAGACTCAATTGCAAGATTTGCTTGATAAAGGATTTATTAGACCCAGTACTTCACTGTGGGGAGCACCTGTACTCTTTGTAAAGAAGAAGGATGATTCTATGAGGCTATGCATAGACTATAGATAACTCAACAAGGTAACTATCAAGAATAAGTATCCTTTGCCAAGAATCGATGATTTATTTGATCAGGTGTAAGGTGCAAGTCATTTCTCCAAGATAGACTTAAGGTCGGGGTACCATCAGTTGAGAATTTGAAATGAGGATGTATCGAAGACGGCATTCCGGACCAGATATGGACACTATGAGTTCTTAGTGTTACCATTTGGATTGACTAATGCACCAGCTACATTTATGGATTTGATGAATAGGGTATTCAGGCCATTCTTGGACAAGTTTGTCATTGTGTTTATAGATGACATTCTTGTATATTCTAAGAGTAAAAAAGAGCATGAGGAACACCTTAGAATTATGTTGCAGATTTTGAGAGAGCATCAGCTGTTTGCCAAATTTTCAAAGTGTGAATTCTGGCTTGAGAGTGTGGGTTTTCTGGGTCATATAGTGAGCAAATAAGGGATTAAAGTTGATCCTAGAAAGGTTGATGCAATTCTTAGCTGGCCTAGACCCACAAATGTTTCAGAAGTCAGAAGTTTCTTGGGTTTGGCAGGCTACTACAGGAGGTTTGTTCAAGACTTCTCCAAGATTTTAGCTCCTTTGAGCAAGCTAACCCAGAAGCAAGTTAAATTTCTCTGGTCGGATACATGTGAAGAGAGCTTCCAGAATCTAAAGACTTGTCTCACCACGGCACCTGTCTTAGCTTTGCCATCAGGTGAGGGAGGATATACAGTGTATTGTGATGCATCGAGAGTGGGACTTGGTTATGTGCTTATGCAGCGTGGAAGGGTGATAACTTATGCTTGTAGGC
>CANXYC010093420.1:0-15243 GCA_948193065.1 Aleurites moluccanus | reverse complement strand
TCTAATGACTCAGTTGATATTGAGAAACCACAAAACTCTCTTTTGAAGGCATCTACGATGATAGCTAGAACCTCATCTACTAGAACTGCTTTCCTAATTTCATCTCTAATAGAGGTTTGAACTACTAGCTGATCCCAAAATTTCTGAGTATTGCTAACCATGGTGGCTTTGCAAAGTTCGTAGGTGGCCTCAGTTGAGTAACTACCTGCTCTGGTTGTAAACCTGATCATGGTAATCCACTCATCTATTCTTTCAGAAGCATGCTTTTCACAATCTAAATTTAGAAAAGCTGCGGGGGTGATTACAGGCCTTGATGGATTATCCCTAGGCTGAAATTCTGGTTTTGTTCTATAGGGATAATTTGGTTTATATTATGCCCTCTTCGTAGCAAGAAGCTCATTAAATGTTCTATCATCTAAATGCAAGGGAGTTTCTTCTACCAGACCTAAAGATTTTCTAAGGTCTTCAGCTGCTTTGTTACTTTCCTGATTAACAGCTCTAATGTCAGGATCAGCAATATAAGGAACTATATTGTTTTTCCTTAATTGCAAAATTTCTTTTTTAGAAAGAGGTTTTTTCAACGCTCTTTCTCGCTCAATTGCATCAAGCCTATCATTCACCAATTTTCCTACTTCTTTTGCTAAAACATTTCTTTGTTCTGGTGAATCGCCTGTATTTCCTTTTGCATGCAATTGCTCAAGGAGAATGCTCACTTTATTATGAATATTCTGAAATGAAGTCAATCCTGAAGGATTTGAACTGACACTTTCTTCTCTATCTAATTTTCCCATTTTTTATCTAGAACTACTGGGTGAGTTTTCAATTTTTTTTTTTTTTCTAAAAATGTTACCCAATTGTCTAGACCTGCAGAATTTTTCCAGAGAGCAAGAAAAAAGTCAATTTTTCTGAAGTGCAATCTTTTCCAAATTAAATAATCCTTTTTTAGATTATCACTCCAACTTGAAGTTATAGAGGTTATTAGAGGAGTATCTTAATCTAAAATAGCTAATTGTTTAAAAACAGGATACTGCTCTTCTAGAAATTCAATTATATCTGCTACACCACAATATTCATGGGCAATTTTATTTTCTAAGGGAGAATTTCTATAAATAGAATCAATTCTAATTAATTCGTCCATATGCTTAATTCTTCCACAAACTCAAGAATATTCCCACTATATCAGTGGATGCTCTTTTTTTTTCTGTAATCAAAAAGTGTTTTATACTATTATACACTCTTCCAGGGATTAAGGAATTCTCTCCAAAAATTTTGTCCATAAACTAGCAAATTAAATAAATTTTGGATCTATATGAACAGTATTATAAAAATCAGGGACCAAAATATAATTAAATGTTAGTTTATTTTTGGAAAGGGACTTTTATGTTTTGAAAATTAAAATTTAGAGATTTTATCGTTATAAAATAAAGTTAAATGACTATAAAATGCGTTAGTCACAAGTTAAGAGACGATAACTGAAATTTACCCAAAGAAATGAAAAGAATTGAAGTTCATAAGGAAATTTTTAAAAGAGAGAGAGAGAGAATTAGGACACAACAATACAATATTAGTATAAGTTGCAGTACTGTTGGTGTAAATAAGCCAACAATCACCTAACAAAGTCGCATATCCTTTTGAGTCACTGCTTTACAAAATTAAATTACTGATATATATTAATTAATTTAATAAACACTTATTAATATAAAAAATTATTCCCTCGAACAATAAAAAAAAAAAGTAATTTTTTTTAATATACTCACGAAAATTTAGTATTTAATTCTTAAAAATCAAAAGCACAATGAAGCTTATTTGTTGTATTTAATTAATGTATTTATTTATATGTTAATTTGTGTAATAAATATTTGTATAATCAATAAGAGTAGATCATTTCCATTAGTATTTTCTATTTTTTTTCTCTACTATATTATAAATAATTCAATTCTTTATTTTAATTTATTTTAAAAAATTATAAATATTTCAACAACACTCTCTATTTCATCATTTAATTAATAAAATTAACATTTTACATTTTACAACAACAAGGAAAGATAAAAAGTAAAAAAAAAAAAAAAGTAATTAATAAGGAAAGAGAAAGTATAAAAAAAATAAAATTATGGAGTTATTCTCTCTCTTCACATCTGACTCTCTGAAAAAAAATTTCGAAATTTAAGAAATGAGTGAATTTTGGGAGTCTCATGAATCCCATTTTCTCATTTTTCCTCTCACTTTTGACTAAAAAATTTAGATCAAAAATTCCATTGGAGATGCCCAAACTGTATAATAAAGAGTCTTAATGGACTCTTTATATTCCCAAACTCTCTATAATAAGAAGTGATACAAGAAAATAAGAGTTTAATAAGTTGTTTATTATTTAAATTTAAAACATTGAGTAGATTTAACACTTCATATTTAAAGAGTTAATTTTATTCTTTATTTTAAATTTCATTAATAAATTTTATAAATTTTTATGCATTCTATTTATTAATTCTCTTATATATTATTATTTATTAATTTTTATATTTATTTAATTAAAGAGTCCATTAAGTTAAAAAAAAAATTTATACATTTTATATTTAAAAATTAATTAAAATATTTCTTGTTGATGTAAAAGATACTCTTTAAATACCATTAGAGATACTCCAATTAAATACCATCTTAATATTAATTAAATATGAAAAACAAAAAATGATTAAGGAAGCATTGTGCTTTAATGAAATTTGTTATTTTATTAAAAATAAATGTGTGATACAAAAAAAAGATATGGATATCTGAACAAACCCATATTCTCTCTCTAAAAACCTCTCAAACTTTTTATTTTCGAGGAGAGCTAATGACTTCCCTCTCGTAGTTTATAGTATGTGTGTTCTTATTTATGATATCTTTTGTTGTTGTTTTTTCTCTCAGATTTAATTTTGTTAGATCTGTGGTATTTTGGCTGCTATATACATGCTATTTTGTAACTCATTTTATGGTTTTTTAGTGCTGAAGAAGTATGTAAAGGTTAGTTCTTGAAAATTTTTAGTATGATATTCTCGGTGTTCAAGTTTCTCTCATGGTAACAAAATTTTTGTCTTCGCGTGCCTTTTTTTGCCCCTTATTTGTGAGCATTTTGCCCCATTCTACTTAGAGATAAGTGCTTTTCAATCTTTAAACTGCCCCTTCATCAGTCGAATTTCTAGATCTGCTCTGATTTAAATTTGAAGATTATTGGCTTTTCTCTCCTGATTTTTCATCTAATCTTTTTATATTTTCCTAAGGTTCAGTTATGAAACTGATTTCAATTCGTTTAAATATAAAAATATTTATCTAATCAGATCGGATATATATTTTAAATAAATATATTTATTTATTTATTTATATATATTTTTTAAATATTTATATAATATAATTTATATTTTATATAAAAATAATTATAAATTAAAAAATATATATATAAATTAAATATAAATAAAATAAAATAAAATAAAAATATATATAATTGAAAGGATATTATTTCCAACTCGTACGAAAAAAAAAAAAAAACATCCCACAACATTTAGTCAGACCGAAGCAGGTATCCACGGATAAAACTAAGTTGCCATCCTTTCTTGTCCATCACAAGCATGTAAACTTAAAATTTCCCTCCTAAAAAACGCTCCTTCTCTCTTTCAAGTTTTTTCCTTTCTTTTATTTTCTCTTCAAACAAACACTCTCTTATTCACTATGAACCTCACTTCTCTCAACCTCGATCTCTAACCCTATCGCTTCCTCTAAGTGGGCCCACCGTCCTGTCCATTACAAGCCTCTTCACTTTCCTCGAAACGTCGCAGTATGCTCCCTTAAACCTCCCTCCCCGTCGGCGTCTTTGACCGTCGCCGAGTTAGCCTCCACCGACTCACATAGTCGTATTGGATCGCTTAGTAAAGTCTCCGGTCTATTGGGTTGCCAGTGGGGTGATGAAGGTAAAGGCAAACTCGTTGATATCTTGGCTCAGCATTTCGACGTTGTCGCTCGTTGCCAGGTAAGTAAATTAAGTGGTAAATTCGGGAAGATGGTATCTTTAATTAGAATAATACTGTTGAATTTCTTTTTTTTTTTGCTAATTTCAATTGGATATTGGTTGCTTTAACAATTTTATTTATAATTTCAATTGGGTATTTGGTATGATGTTTGATTTTGCTATTGATTATAGTTTTATGATTTTAATTTTTTGCTTCTTATTAGCTTATGGGAGGTAAATTTTGTTGATTGCAAACTTGGTTTAGCCTTTAAGACTCTAAATATTATTTTTGATGCTAGGGCGGGGCTAATGCTGGTCATACCATATACAATGCAGAGGGAAAGAAATTTGCCCTTCACCTTGTTCCTTCCGGGATTCTTAATGAGGATACTCTTTGTGTTATTGGTAATGGAGTTGTGGTGCATTTACCAGGTCTTTTTAAGGAAATTAATGGCTTGGAATCTAATGGTGTTTCTTGCAAGGGAAGGATATTGGTATCTGACCGTGCTCACTTGCTATTTGATTTCTATCAAGAAGTTGATGGGCTTAGAGAAGTTGAGCTTGCTAAATCGTTTATTGGAACAACTAGAAGAGGGGTTGGACCTTGTTACTCGAGCAAGGTGATCCGAAATGGTATCAGAGTAAGTGACTTGAGGCATATGGATACTTTCCCTCAGAAGCTTGATCTTTTATTATCGGATGCTGCTTCAAGATTCCAAGGTTTTAACTATGGCCCGGAAATGCTCTGGGAAGAAGTTGAGAGATACAAGAGATTTGCAGAGAGGTTGGAACCCTTCATTGCAGATACTGTGCATGTCATGAATGATTTTATTGCGCAAAAGAAGAAAATTTTGGTTGAAGGCGGTCAAGCTACCATGCTGGACATTAATTTTGGAACTTATCCCTTTGTGACTTCATCAAGCCCGTCAGCTGGTGGGATCAGCACTGGTCTTGGTATTGCTCCAAGAGTCATTGGTAATCTCATTGGAGTGGTTAGGGGATAACTTATTTGCTCTTATTTTTTATAATTTTTTTTTTGTCTGGATTTATTTTTCTCCTTCAGCTTATTGGAGATGCTTGAAAAATGATACCTAGTATGTTATACTTTCAAGATTTCTGTGCTTTTAATGAAAAAGAAATCTCGTGCCTTTAGGGGATCTGTATAAGGTCTGAAGAATGCATGAAGAATGCATTTTAACTTATGTTTTGGGTATGTATATTTAAGGTGACTGAAAAGTTGACACATGTCTGCTCTTAGTTAGTTCTTTGTGCTTAAACCGCCAAAAATAAAATGTTCAAGGGTGCCGTGCCAAACTATTTTAAGCTTTATGTTGTTCAGCATCCTCATGTTAATTTTACTTGCAGGTGAAAGCATAACCTTTTCCTACGGAGATCTTGGATTCGGAGGGTGACCTACTTAGGTTTGCTGGGCAGGAGTTTGGAACCACAACGGGTCATCCTCGTCGTTGTGGTTGGCTTGATGTAGTTGCACTGAAGTACTGCCATCAGATTAATGGCTTTTCTTCTTTGAATCTCACCAAACTTGATGTTTTGTCTGATCTTCCTGAAATTCAGTTGGGAGTTGCTTATAAACAGACTGATGGTACTCCAATTAAATCTTTCCCAGCAGATCTTCGTCTTCTCGAACAATTAAAGGCAAGTATATCTTTTACAATTTCAAATAGTAGTTATGTCTCATGACACAAATTTATCAATCTCTCTGTAGCTAAATGGGAACAGTGGATTAAAAGCTTTAGCTAAAAAGTTGTATGGCTTGCAAATGATCACAATAGCATATCATTTCATGAGATCCTGAAAAAATACATGCAACACCTTGCTTGATTTTGTTTATCATTTTTCCTTTTACCTCATTAATGGTTATTAGTACTAATAAGTGTTGGTTATTGTAATTTGCTTGCTTAGTGTCCAACTGTCCATATTTTTATTAGGATAAAAAAGTCTCGTCTCTATAATGTTTATCCTTGGTGTTTTATGGAATTCATCTTTTCCAATGTGTTCAGGTTGAATATGAAGTTTTACCTGGATGGAAGAACGACATTTCTTCTACTAGAAACTACTCAGACCTTCCAAAGGCTGCACAGCAATATGTAGAGAGGATAGAAGAACTTGTTGGTGTAACTATACATTACATTGGTGTTGGGCCTGGACGTGATGCTCTCGTATTCAAGTAATTGAGCTGTTATTTACTCGAGACAGCCTGAAACATCATGCTTTTGTTTGGTGAGAGAGCTTGTTATTCTGCAACGTTTTAGTCCCATTACATTTTGGGCAAATTTTTGAACAAAAATTTATTAATTATATCTGTCCATTTACATATGAAGTTGACTTTGAATTGGATGTTTAATTATGTTAAACAATTAGATATGCAAGTCCGTGTTTTTGCTTGTTAAATGTTATCTTAAGGATATCGAGCTTGATTTATCAATAACTTGTTTATAAATTATAATCGAGTTCAGTTCATTAATAAATTATAATTGAGTTAGGTTTGAGCTTGAGCTTAATTCGTTTATGGTTAATCATAATATTCAACTTCATAAATATTTATATCTAATAAAATAGTTACAGTAAAAAAATATTTAAAATTAAAATAAAAGCAAAAATATTCAATTAATAAAAAAAATTTAATTATAAAATTAAGCATCTCATGTAACTCAAATGTTAATTAATAAAAAAATATTTTTAAAAATCATGATCTTAAATTATATAAAATTTTAATCTAAAATTTGATTAATATTATATGAATGTAATTATAATTATATAACATTTATATAAGAGTTATTAATCTTTCTAAAGATATGATACAATATTAATTTTAAAAAAATAATAATTATATAGCATCATCAAATTATTTATCTATATATTTTATATATTTATACAATTCTACTAATCCAACAATTAAAATATATATGACTTACAGATTAAATAAATGAGCATTATATTTTATTATTAAGAAAATGTAATAATAATTTTTCTAATGGTTAATTACTCTGAAATTCCTGCATTTTTTTAAATTATACTAAATTGTTTCTGTGTTTCTAAAATTATACTAAAACATCCCTGCATTTTGTTTTTATTGGACAATGAGGTCATTTCGTCCAATTTTTCTCCTTTTTTCTGTTAGTTAGAGCTAAAAAGGTCAACTTAAATAGGGTTAATTACTCTGACATTTCTACATTTTTTCAAATTATACTAAATCATTATTGTATTTCTAAAATTATACTAATACGTTTCTGTATTTTCTCATCTAATCCAAATCGCATCTGGTAATTTTACCGCCAGCCAATTTTCATCTGTACTGTTAAAAGGAATTTTCAAGTCGCAATCAATTTTTGGCTTGAATTTACTAGTTTTGAATTTATCCAATTTGAATCTAATTTTCAAATAAAGTTTTATATTTATGTTATTAATTCCAAAAGTTTTTTCTTGATTAAACTCTATAAATTCTTCTCCAGCAAGAAAAATCACTTGTTGTCCTTGAAATTCTGAGGTCATAATGCTAGTATTTTTGTATCCCTGATAAAAAAGATTCAAGAAATCAGAACTAAATTGGATGGAAGGGGGAAAATTAAACCTCATGTAATTTTAATTATAGTAAAATATATGAATATTTTAGTATAATTTTAAAAATATAAGGACTATTTAGTATAATTTGAAAAAATACAGAAACGTCAAAATAATTAACCCTAAATATTTAAATTAAAAATTGACTTTTTAGACTTTGACTAAAGGAAAAAGTGGAAAAATTAGATGGAATTACCTTATTGTCCAACGTAAGCAAAATGCATGGATATTTTAGAAACATAAAGACGATTTAGTATAATTTGAAAAAATGCAGGAATGTTAGAGTAATTAACTTTTTTTCTAATAAAGAGTAACTTTTATTAAAAATCGAAAATGCAATTAAATATATAATTTATTTTTCTTAAGGCTCAAGCATACTCAAACTTGATCCATTTATAAAACAAACCAAACGTGAATGGGCTTTTATTGAATCAAACATAGAGCTGCTCACGAACAACTTGGCTTATTTCCAACCCTGCTTAGGGATGTTATTCATGAGCTTAATTAATCTGAGCTTAATTTCGCTCAAACTCGGCTCATTTATTCATCGAGACTTGAAATAAGGCTCAAGCAGACTTAATCTTGACTCATTTATAAAACAAACCAAACGCGAATGAGTTTTTATCGAACTAAATATAGAGTTGCTCACGAACAACTTGGCTCATTTCCAGCCCTACTTAGGGGTGAGAATTTTCTGATTCAGTTGTCATTTAAGTACTTTAATGTATTTATACTAATTTTTGTGGTTCTCAATATTAAGTTACCTTTTGGTTTCAATGTTTGGTTAGGCCCCTTACAAAGAAACTTGTTTTTGTTTCTATTTTTCCTCGTCATTTTCTTTTCTCTCTCTCTCTCTCTCTCTCTGGTTAGGCCCCTCACTAAGGAACTTCTCTCTCTCTCTTTCTCTGAACTTGTCTCTCTCTTTCTCTTTGAATTTCTCTCTCTCTCTGAACTTGTCTCTCTCTCTTTCTCTTTGAATTTCTCTCTCTCTCTCTCACTCTCTTTCTCCTCTCTTTGAACTTCTCTCTCTCTCTACTAAAATAATAATAAGACATTTAGAGAGAGAATGAAGAAAAGAAAAAGAGGAAAAAAGACATAATCGCATTAACATTCCAAAAAATTAGAACCAGTGAAAATTCCAATATAGCCAAAATTCATCAAAGGTCTTCTAAAAGCCAATCAGCAGCAGTCTAATGTTGGAATACAAAACTTACTTTAGGTTATGATATTACATCTCTACCAAATAGACAATGTCATATTGATGAGCTAGATCAAGTCACGGATGAATCATTTCCCAAGCAACATAAATAATGATTTTATGACCATCTTCACCAAAATCTTCTTAAAATACAACTCTCTTAACTATTCTCCTAACTCCTGAACATTTCCATAATCTTGAAGCATCACATCATTATATGTCTTCTTGCACCTGATTGTTTATCACATTCAATAAGTTCTACAGTTATCTCTTGAATCAAAACCAAGAATGATTTGTTTTGGAAATTCGAGTGCTATAACTTTATAAATAATTCATCATATGCAAAGAGTTTTAAGAATGCCATCTCCTTAAATATTTAATTATCAACTCTTCAATAACTCCAGTGAAATTCTCAATAAAGTTAAACATGTAATCCAACAATCAAGATCATCATTACTAAAATTATGACTCATAGAGATCATGCACTATTTTTTGACTGAGATAT
Organism: Aleurites moluccanus; assembly: GCA_948193065.1. NCBI lineage: Eukaryota > Viridiplantae > Streptophyta > Magnoliopsida > Malpighiales > Euphorbiaceae > Aleurites > Aleurites moluccanus. The sequence continues at coordinate 5,982 of CANXYC010093420.1, read as the reverse complement.
AAACACATGAACAAAACTTGATTTAGTGTTAGGAATCAAATAAATTATAATTTCTAACTTCAATGAATGTTTGCATTCGTGCATTAAAAAGATCTTGATCATTAAAACCACTTTACCTTGTAAAATAATGAACCTATTATTAAAACCATTCATAAATAAACAAATATCAACAAAATAAATTGATGAGAGTAAACCAAACTCGAGACCATAGACATCCATTGAAACTGCGATTGTGCAAAACATGAATAATTATATTATATTAGTAAAGGATTTGCAAGTAGACCTATTATAATTGGCCCCATAATTGCTTCAACTCTCTTTCTCCATTTTCTCATATTTCAAGAGGTTCAACTTTTTCTAATATAACTTTAACATATTGGGAGCTTTTTTCTCATAAGGTTTCACGAACTTACGTAAGAACAACTCTTCAGAAATCAATAATGGTGAAGACATGCAAGTCAATTGGATCAGACCTTTTGACAGTAGAACCTTCAAAAATGAACAACGTGGCAAAACCCTTTTCTACAAGCTTAGTGAAACGAGTATTGGACAATGTGCAATAAATGAAGAATCCCAGCCCATTTTGTTGATATAGAAGTCCATCATTCCAATGATCTTTTTCTCAGAAGACATTATGCACCAAGGATGCTTCCCAAAAGCCACAATAATCTCTTCCTCAGACCAACTCCACTATTTATATCAATTTTCTTTTCCTAAGTTGTTTTTCTCATTGACCATAATGCATGGATTGCAGCAACAAAGCTCAAAACCAAAGGATTCAACCCCATTCTCTTTGCCTCTTCCACAATCTCAGTGAATCGATATGAGCTCGTGATTAATGTCATAGGATGATATCTAACTAGCCAAACAATACTTGACTCTGGCAATCCACTTTCTTGTCACCACCACCGCCACTTCCAACTCCACCACCACCTTCATAGTCACTAATTTTTTATTTAATTTTAATTTTAATTCTAATTCTTTGTGTAAAAAAAACGTTGGAATTACAATTTCAATTCTAATTCCTTGTCCCAAACGGATCCTTAGAGTAAAAAAAAAAATTACTTTGGGCAAAAGGGTTTTCCCAAGATTTGCCAAAAGAACTGATGGGCGTTTACGGATAAGTGTTGTAATATGAATGTTTGAGAATCCATATGTTTTGAAAAAGTCAAGGACAAAGTCTGGTTTATGTGGGGTTTTAAAATTGATATTCTTAGAAGTTGAGAGCGTCAATTTTTAAGATAACCCACAATTCTCAATGAGGTAAGACACCATATAAGAGTTTCCATTATCAATAACAAAACTCGAAATGGTTCTCAAAGATGATATAAAAAATGGGTAATTTTGAAAGAAAAAGATTGTACGAGTTGGTGAAGTTGTACGATCACATCTTATATATCATAACATTTTGCAGAGATATGAGTGAAAAATGGCTCATAAAACTAATCAACCCTTCGCGTGGAAGATGAAAGTAAAAAATTTGCAGCCACCACAAACAAATTGGGTTTAACTTTTGAATCTCCGATAAGAAACACAGGCGAGATAGCTATGCATCAGATACAAACAAGCTTTTAGCTATAATCTGCGGCTAAATTTTACACTTTCGATTTTTTACTATGTTTAGGGTTTAGGGTTTTCTAGAGACCATAATTCGCCACGAAAGAGTGAAATAGAGGAAGGGGGTTTTGGTTTTACTGGTTTGATTTTAATTTTTAAAATGATTACGAGGAGTAAATTGTACCTATCGTCCCTCAACTTTACACTAACACATATTATCATTCTTAAATTAATTTTTGTAATAATAAAATTCCTAACATTATATCACTTGTAACATAAAAGTCGCTTAGCCCATTTTTCATCTATTTTCTTAACAAAAAGCTGATGTGGATGCCACATCAACATTTTTTAATCCTAAAATGCCATGTCAACATTTCACTAATATTTTTCACTTCCTTTATCACGCGCTTTCTCCCTTTCTCTTTCTTTCTCTCATTTGTTTCTCTCTCTCATCTACTTGCAACTATCAATTACAGTGGTTAGTTTTCGGTGGAACCGGTAAACCAACCAGTGTCAGCTTGATTGAGATTATTGCAAGTTGGTAATGGAAAGACGAGTGGTTCATTGACTATATCCAAAGGTGGAGGAATTTGAGCTTAAACTGCAAAGACTAACTTTCAAAAACTTTTTCAATTGACATTTGCATTAAAGGCATGCATTGGTGGTTGAGCTACATTCTTCAAGGAATCAAGCCATAATCCTTCGGCGCTCGAGCTCATGATATGGAGCTAAGTATTAACAATACTAAAAGTCAAAACATGTCAGGTCAAGACTCTACAAAGAGTAAAAAGAAGCATAAGTCTCGCAAAATGAACAATTCAACTCATAAGGCAAAAAACAAGTAGTCTTTAGCTGTTACTATCACTCCTATCAAAATCAAATCAAAAGTTAAAAAGAAGTTAGGGGAAAAGTTTGCTACCTCATCAAGCAAGGAGAAAAAGAAGATACCTCTGAAGTAAAGGCAAGAAAAGAAGTATATTTTCCTTAACTTGAATGTAGCAAGAATGTTAAATGATATACTCTAAGCCATCCCTATTGAGCTTCCATAAATGAAGCATTCGAAAGAAGCTAATCAAGTTGATGGTTCAAAGTATTGCAAGTATCACTACTTGATTAGTCATATGATGGAAAAATGTTTCGTCTTGAAGTAAAAAAATAATGGAGTTGCAAAAGAAGGGAGAGATTGCTTTTGATAAAAAAGAAAAACTTTCAAATGTAGCTACTATCACTGTCATAAGCTTACAAGCAATTCTCGTTACTTCAATGATCAATTTGGATCATTCTACCTTATTAAAGTTAAAGCTTCAACTCAAAAAAGTTTCGAGCATCCTGCTGGGGGCATTACATTGAGCAAACTAAAATATTGCAAAGGCAAGAACCATCCACATCAACTACATTAAAGAAGTCAAGACCTATAAGGTAGAAAAAAACTTATGGTGCATTTTTTAGAGACAATGACTTCAAACAAAAGCTGAGAATATGTCCATCATTTTGGCAAAAGTAATTTGATGTTCTCTTGAGATTTGATTTTTACTTGGCATGATTCATCTTTAAAAATATTTGGAAAGGTTTTTCAAAATTCATCATCCTTAATGTTGGTAGCCACAAAAAGAAGGGTGGCAAATGTAGTTTCATATTTCTTTTACCAGATTTTGTAAACACAAATTTTATTTTGTGATGTGGTTGTAATTATCTATTTTTATAATATTTTAATTTTACTTATCTAATTTCTTATTTAGATTAGATTTATTATACTTATCTAATTTTCTAATTAGATTATATTTACTTTTCTTATTTTTCAAGTAATTTTAGAATAGTTAGAATTCCTATTTAATAATTTTATTAATTTCTAATTAGAATTTAATGCCTTATAAATAGGTCTATTATATAATAGTTTAGGAACATCTTATTATTAATAAAATTTTAGTCTTATTTTATTTTTGGTAGACTCTAAAAATTATTTTTCATTTTCTCACTGTGTCAGGTGATATCAGAGCAAGCCAAGACTTGTCTCCTCGATGATAATCTACTAAGTTCGAAGCAACCTTTTTGTTGGCGGTATAGAGAAGGATAGACTCTTTCAAGAGTAAATTTTCGAGATCCGAAATACAGAAGGAAGAACACTTAGGATGATGTTGCTTACAATCAACGTATTTCTGGTTTAGAAAATTATTCTTATTTTCAGGATCGTGAATATGATAGATCTTGCACTTATAATCAATCTATTCGTAGATACATTCCTAATTGGAGAGGTATTTCTTATTTTGATGGTGATTTTTATGAAAAGATTTTGTAAAATGGTTATTTAATTTGAAAGTTTATTTTGATTATCATGATATTCATGGGAAGGAAAAAATTAGACTTGCTTCTTGGAAATTAGATGATACTTTGGAATGGTGAGTTGTGTATCAAAAAAATATGTGATAAAATTCGTTCATAGAAAAAAATAAAAAAAGTATTAGTCAGCAAATTTTATCATGGTTGTTTGTACTTTATGATTTAAATAAGAAATTAAATAGATACTATGAGAAGTTGGAAAATTATTCACTTATTTGTCTTAAAAACTTTACTCATTGTGCAAAAAATAATCAAGAAATTAATGAATTCAATTATATATAAGTAGAACATATTACTGTCACGACCCATCCCGGGAGTCGCAACGGTCCTAGGGTATGGGTAAAGCAAAAGCAACCAATACCACAAAGAACTCAATGAACTATCTATATGATATGCAACAAGCAGATACAACTTAATAAACTTATAAATGCTGAAGAAAATTTGCCAGCATTTCCCCTAAAAGTTGACTATACCCAAAAACAAAACAACAACAAACAGCACTTCAAATAAATCCCACAATCATTCTCAACTACTGATCCCTCTGGATCTCCATCAACCATCTCAATATCAATATATATATAAACATACAACTCATCCATAAATACACTATTATATCATCATTAACAAGCAACATTATATATATATGCAAGCTTAATCATAATATCTATATGCCAAAAATTTATATACAGTACCATGGAATACTAGTCTATTCATTGTTTACATAATCTTTAGAAGTGAGTATTTACATGTCAAAACTAATACTTCCAAGGCAGAAGAAAGATTTTTGCCAAAGGAATACAAGCCTCACCAAAGACCTGAAAAAAATATCAAACACTAAAGGAATGAGTATAAAAATACTTAGTGAGTTCATATGCATAAAGATGCAGTAAATGCACAATAATAATATGAATACCATTGAAATGTATAAAATAATTAATCAATTAATATATATAAATAATAAGATAATTAACTGTATTATAATTAATTGTATTAATAATACTATATTAACTATGTAAATAGATAAAGGTAGCACATATATGATATTATATGATTTGGGTCACTTTAAACTTTTATACTCAGCACTATCATAAAGTACTTAACACTAGGGAATACAACGTCCCTCCCTAGCAGGTGTCCCATAAATACATGACATACATAAGGATATGTTCTTTATTACTAGAGAATACATCGTCCCTCTCTAGCAAGGGTCTCATAACACAGTGTGCACACAGTCGATGGATTTACCCGCTATACCATCGAAATAGCCATGTTCTAATATCATATGAATGTGCCTCCAAATAACAGTAAATATGGCATATATACAACTTATATAGCAATAAAACAATTATATATACATATATAAGAAGAAATAAAGACAATTTAAAATTTACCAAAAATTTACCCGCCGGGGCCCAGTTGCGCTGTCGCAACTGGCTATCACATTACGGGTCCGTTTTGGAATTTTTAGGTAGTTTCTGATTAACTGGGTTACCAAAGGAATTAGAAGGTCGGGACTAGATGATTGGGCCAAGTGGTGGCCCAATTGGCTTTCTAGTTTACATTTTATAGCCAATTGAATTTTAGGTTAGTTTAAGTGTTTACGAAAGCTGCGATTACGGCCAATTGGGACTTTGGACATTTTTGGCTAGTAAACTGCAAATTCAATATATATAAGATATGATATGATATAGTTGATGCAATTCATGCATAGTTATACAAAAGAACTCTCCAATAGCACCAAAATAGCTATAATCCCAAAATCCAGCCTCCGAGCTCTACTCAACTCGCCAATCCGTACTCCGATCGAAAATTTCTAACGGATCTCCTATTAATACACACAACACTCCGATAAGCTATAAATCAATCCAAAACATGATATTTACATCAAAATACATTAAACATATATAACTTACAAGGCATTTATCACTAAACACACAATGTGCTATTCTTAAGCAATTTCTCATCCTAACCTTAAAATACTCAAAATACACTTTAAAATTCACACATTTCTATACTTTTCCATACTTATACATATTCAACCTTAGCTTTACTCAATACCTTATTTCATCTATTAAACTTAGTAAACTA
>CANXYC010093108.1:0-11935 GCA_948193065.1 Aleurites moluccanus | reverse complement strand
TTTCAATTTACAAAATTTTACATTACAAATCCCAATATTTTGTAAAAAGATGCAAAATTTTGTAAAAATTGCTTATATTTTGTAAATCTTTTAATTTACAAAATTTTACATTACAAATCCCAATATTTTGTTAAAAAAATAAACAATTTTGTAAAAATTACTTATATTTTGTAAACCTTTCAATTTACAAAATTTTACATTACAAATCCCAATATTTTGTAAAAAGATGCATAATTTTGTAAAAATTGCTTATATTTTGTAAATCTTTCAATTTACAAAATTTTATATTATAAATCCCAATATTTTATAAAAAGATGCAAAATTTTGTAAAAATTGCTTATATTTTGTAAATCTGGCAATTTATAAAACTTTACATTACAAATCCCAATATTTTGTAAAAAGGTGCAGAATTTTGTAAAAATTTCTTATATTTTGTAAATTTTTCAATTTACAAAATTTTACATTACAAATCCCAATATTTTGTAAAAAGATGCAAAATTTTGTAAAAATTTCTTATATTTTGTAAATCTTTAAATTTACTAAATTTTACATTACAAATCCCAATATTTTGTAAAAAGATAAACAATTTTGTAAAAATTAATTATATTTTGTAAACTTTTCAATTTACAAAATTTTTACATTACAAATCCCAATATTCTGTAAAAAGATGCACAATTTTGTAAAAATTGCTTATATTTTGTAAATTTTTCAATTTACAAAATTTTACATTACAAATCCTGATATTTTGTAAAAAGATGCAAAATTTTGTAAAAATTACTTTTATTTTGTAAACCTTTCAATTTACAAAATTTTACATTACAAATCCCAATATTCTGTAAAAAGATGCACAATTTTGTAAAAATTGCTTATATTTTGTAAATCTTTCAATTTACAAAATTTTACATTACAAATCCTGATATTTTGTAAAAAGATGCAAAATTTTGTAAAAATTGCTTATATTTTGTAAATTTTTCAATTTACAAAATTTTACATTACAAATCCCAATATTTTGTAAAAATATGCAAAATTTTGTAAAAATTGCTTATATTTTGTAAATCTGGCAATTTATAAAATTTTACATTACAAATCCCAATATTTTGTAAAAATATGCAAAATTTTGTAAAATTTTTTTATATTTTGTAAATCTTTCAATTTACAAAAGTTTATATTACAAATCCCAATATTTTGTAAAAAGATGCAAAATTTTGTAAAAATTAATTATATTTTGTAAATCTTTCAATTTACAAAATTTTACATTACAAATCCCAATATTTTGTAAAAATGTGCAAAATTTTGTAAAAATTGCTTATATTTTGTAAATCTTTCATTTTACAAAATTTTACATTACAAATCCCAATATTTTGTAAAAACATGCAAAATTTTGTAAAAATTACTTATATTTTGTAAATCTTTCAATTTACAAAATTTAACATTACAAATCCTAATATTCTGTAAAAAGATGCATAATTTTGTAAAAATTGCTTATGTTTTGTAAATCTTTCTATTTACAAAATTTTACATTACAAATCCTAATATTTTGTAAAAAGATGCAAAATTTTGTAAAAACTGCTTATATTTTGTACATCTTTCAATTTACAAAATTTTACATTACAAATCTCAATATTTTGTAAAAAGATGCAAAATTTTGTAAAAATTGCTTATATTTTGTAAATCTTGCAATTTACTAAATTTTACATTACAAATCCCAATATTTTTGTAAAAATGTGCAGAATTTTGTAAAAATTACTTATATTTTGTAAATCTTGTATTTTACAAAATTTTACATGGTCATTTTTTTCCTTTTATATTATTACTACTCTTTAATTAATAAAAATATTTCAAATTCTTTTCCACATTATAATTTGGGAAAAAAAATTCCAAATTAATGACATTTTAGGGTTTAATTTATTTTATTCTTATTATTACTAATTTTTAAATTTCCTGAAAAATACTTTTTTTTTGAATTATTGCTACTTTTTAAATTAAAAAAATATTTTACATTATTGTTTCAAATTATAATTTGTCCAAAGTAATTTCAACTAACAATTTTTATAAAAATTTCATATTTTCATATTATTGCTAATTTTTTTCCTTCATATAATAATTATTACTAAATTGGTTAAATTTTTAAAAAAAATATCTATAATCATCTAAAATAAAAAAAAAAATTAGTTTAATTTTTTCAATAATCTCATGTAATTTATTACAAATTATCATTTATAACTTGAAGAAAAAATATTTTTTTCATTTTTTATATTATTACTTGTTTTTTCATTAAACATATTCAGAGTTATTATTTTTTCATATCATTATTAATTTTTTTTATTCATATAATAATTATTATTAAACTATATTATTTATTATTTTATTACTAAAATTTTTATGCCCAACATATGCTTCAACAATTTTTGGGCGGCAAACTAAAAAAATTTTGGCGGGAATAACTATAGATGTTGTATTAATAGGTAAAGGTTTCATTTTTTTCTATTGGCAGGACTTTTTACTAAGTAAAAATCAAGTAAAAAAATACTTCAAGTAATAGTAGAAATTCTTAGAAGACTGAATCATGATCAATAATTTAGATAAGCAGTCCCATCGCGTGAAGGCCCCAATCGCCTGGTGCTCGCGAGTGGTTGGCAACAGGTGTTGGAGCATCGTTGTAACACTGCAACTGAGACTGAAAATAGCTAGAGGTCAGATAAGTCGCAATTACTTGTGATTGAGACTAGCTTTGCTCGAGCCTTGGCAAACAGTGACCAATGCTAGCAATGAGCTCTTTCTTCGAAGCCAGCGAGTCCCGATTGATGGCAACTGAAGTTTTATAGTATATTTGATTTTAGCTAAGATCAATTTTGGAGATGATGATTTCTTGACAAGTAGTAGCAGGATGAGTTAAGATGGCTGTTGAGTATTTTTACACAGCAACTCCTCATGTGTCCCATTTTAGTTATTTAAAATTTTTTATAAAATTTATAAAAAATTATATTTTGATAGTGTTTGATGTAATGAATCTATTAATATATGTTTTATGCTAAACAAAAATCATTTGGACAGCTAAAAATACATTATAAATTTTATATATTATATTTAATGGTCTAGATTTAATATAAATACGTTAAATTTAGACCGTTAAATATAATACATAAAATTTATAATATATTTTTAGCTGTCCAAATAATTTTTGTTTAGCATAAAAAAATACATCAATAGATTCATTACATCAAACACTATCAAAATATAATTTTTTAAAAAATTTATAAAAAATTTTAAATAGCTAAAATGGGCCACATCAGAGGCTGTTGTGTAAAAATACACAGCAGCCCCCCAACCCTAGCAGGATGGGCTTTTGCCGATAGGAGATGTGGTGATGGTGGCTTGCTGATGAGCGAATGACGGTGGCGATTTATTTACTGCCAACGGTGATGGTAATTATTTTTATTTTTATTTTTAATCTTATCTTAAAATTGATTTTAAAATTAAAAAATTGAATTAATAATTGTTAATGAAATTTGATTTTGAGTGAGATTGAAAATTTAAATGTAAATGTTGAGTATTTTAATTTTTTTATAGAATTTTAATAAAAAAAAGGACATAAAGATTATTTAGTATGACGAAATCAACACTGAAAAACTAATTAATTAGTTTTTTAAAATATAAAAATATATTTTTTATTAGAGCACATTTTAAAAACTAAATAATAATTTAGCTTTATTTTTTTATACCTTTCTTTTCACTATTCGTCAAGCTAAATTTCACCCATTATCTATGGACTTACCTTTTAATTCACCGTTGTTTCTGGATTTCGATTTGTTACGTAAAAATTTTTCAACTTCGATTGATCGCAACAGTAACCCTTCTGTCAAATATCCATCAAACGGGGAGACAAAAATCTGACGTGGCTTGCAATTATAATTTTTAAATTTTTTGCATCTATTTCGAGGCTCCATGTTAGCAAAGGAATTGGATCAACTTCCTAATTGCATGTGCCCCAACCGCTACCGTTGCCACCGTATTTTTCTCTCTTTTTCTCATCATCTCTCTCATTGATTCGTTCTTCCCTATTATTGCCTTCTTCCTTGCAATCTCTCTGAATACGTTCTAACTCTCTCTCACTGCCATTGCTATCTATTCATTTTTTTTTTTACTTTTTTTTCTTTGTAAAAGCGAAGTCTACCATATAGGGTTGTAGAGATCTTGGAGTTGTGAAGTTGTGTTGTATTTTATAAAGTGGATTAAATAAAAAACGAGAGTTTGAAAAATACAAAAGTGAGAAATTTTGAAATCTATGAAATGCAGGAGGGGAAAATTATTTAAAAATCAAGCTTTAATCAGTCTGGGCCTAGAAGATTCTAAAGTAGGTGGTCATTAATCTTGTTGTATACTGGTAGACCTGCATTGATGATGGATTTCGACTATCAAAGTAAACACTGGTGTTCTATTATATTTCTTTTCTGTCAATTTCTTTAATGGGTTGTTAGTATTGATGGGTGTTTGTGGTCCTACTCTGTGGACCAAGAAACTATATAAATATATATATGGAATACAACTTTTTATTTTGTTGTATTATATTATTATGAGTAAAAGTTCACATGCAAAAAAGGTTGATTTTTAGGGTTTTATATGCATATAGGGTGGGTTTTGGTTAGGATTTTAGATGATATTGTGTTATTTGATTGATGAATATGAAGAAAATTAATGTTTTGATGTTAATTTACAGATCTTGGAAGATATTTTGACCTTGTTATTCATTATGATGATGTATTTGGAGAATATGACTATTTTGATGGAGAGGAAATCAAAATTGAAGATTATCATGTTGATAGGTTTCATTGGTGAGTATAAATATGATGCTCCTTGAAAAAGAAATAAAGATCGATGTGCCAAGCCAATATTACTAGAAAAGGCATAATTGGGAATTTAACAGTCAATTAAAATTTCTTGAGAATGACAATGATGTGATGGAGATGGGAAATAATAGGGCTGAATGTGGGGAAATAGATTTGTATGTTAAGTATTTAGATGATAAGGAATTGGATATGATACTGAACGAGCCTACACCTAAAAAGAGTAATGTTGTGATTGAGGAGATAGTTGAAGAAGCTAAAGCTGACTCTGTTAAGATTGTCCCCAAACCAACGAAGACTAAAAATGTCAAAAGGAGGTTGTTTCTCCTAAAAATGGGACCTTCCAAAAAGAGTTCAAGTAAGGGTGATGAGCTAGCAGGTTGATGTTAATGATGAGCCACAACTTGTGCGATCAAAAGTTGATGAGCCATAACTTGTGCCAACTGAGAATGATGAGCCACAACTGATTGAGACTTCTAACTTCTTCATCAAACTATTACATAATGAAAAGAGTGCATTTGTTAGTGATGAACCTAATATGCATGATGAGGCAGAAGTTAATAAAAGTGATGCTTATGAGTAAGCCAGTCAAGGGTTGGACAGTTGGATTCCATATAATTTGGGCACTAAAAGTACTATTATTGATGATGAAGAATTTGCAGACTTGTTAAGAGCTGGTTACAGTGGAGCAGAAATACATGCAATTTTTGGTGAGTCCACAAAAACAACAAAAGTTGATAAAGAGAATCAAGGCGTAAACAATGAAGAAGATGAGACTGAGTTTAAAGACTCAGACTATGACTTGTTGGATGGTGATGATGACTTGTTAAAAGCATTGAATGAGTCTCAGATAAAAGGAAAAAACAAAGGCAGACCCAAAGAAACAAAAGATAAAACAAAAAATAAAATAGAAAAGTATCCAGATGTGGAAGCAAGCTTGAGATTTAAAACAAATCAAGATGAAATGTCAAAATATGAAGAGTTTGATGAGCTACACAGTATTGACAGTGATTCAAATGATGAGGGGATGCTGAAGTTTCCTGAGTTTGATGCTAAGAAGGACATGGAAGATCTAACTTTAAAGGTTAGATTGTTATTTAATAACAAAAATGATTTCAAAAATGCTTGTATAAAGCATTCTTTGAAAAATAGGTTTCAAATATGGTTCCCTAAAAAAAATAATGTGAGGTGTAGATGCAAGTGTTACAGCAAAGGTTCAAGTTGTGATTTCTTTGTATATGTAGCTAAATTTGATCCCAAAGACCCAATTAATGAAACATTCCAGTTGAGAAGTTGCAACCTCAAGCATTCATATGGAAAGATATTCAAGAACTTTCATCTCAATTCAAAGACGATTGGTGATATGTACCTAGAAGACTTTAGAAGTGATCTTAACTGGAGTGTGACTGGTTTAGTTGATAGAGTAAAAAGGATTTCAGGCTATATAATCTCTATGAATAAAGTTTGGAGGGCTAAACAATATGCTTTGAAAAAAATTCATTGAGATGCAGCAAAGCAGTACTTTTTATTGCACAAGTACAAACTAGAACTGTTGAGAACACATCATGGTTCGACAATAGAATTCATAGAAGATAAAGGTCCCTTCAAAGGAATGTATTTTTTTTTTGTTCAATTGAAGAATGCATTTAAACCTGGATGCAAGAAGCTGATTTGACTAAATGGATGTTTCCTAAAAGGCATTTATGGTGGGCAATTACTGAATGCTATGGGATTGATCCCAACGATTACATGTTTTCACTTATATGGGCAGTGGTTAAGTCAAAATGCAAAGAGACTTGGAAGTGGTTTTTAAGTCTGCTTAAAGAAGATTTAAAGATGTATAATAGCTACCAATGGGTATTTATGTCTGATAGACAGAAGGGATAAGTTATCTACTTAAACCTGTATTATTTTTCCTTTTAAATTGTTAAAACTTGAACTAATCAATTGTATTATTTTGTCTTTACAGGGATTGGTGAAAAGTATTGAGGAATTATTCCTAATTTTGAGCACAGGATGTGTGTGAGACATATGTACACAAATTTCAGAGGAAAGTTCAGAGGGAAGGAGTTTAAGGATATGTTATGGGATGCTGCAAGGTCATCCCATGATGCTGAATTAAAGACAAGTCTTGAAGTAATTGAGGCAAAAAACACTGAGGCTATAGACTGGTTGAGGGAAAGACCTTGTGCAAATTGGTCTAGGGCTTGTTTTGGATCAACTGCTTTGTGTGATATACTCACAAATAACATTCGTAAGTATTTCAATAGATATATCCTAGACATAAGGGACAAAGCCATCATCACAATGCTGGAAATGAGTAGGTCCAAACTCATGAGGAGATTATTCAGAAAGAGGTAAGAGTTAGAGAAAGTGAAGTTGACAATTTGTCCCAAGATCTAAAAGAAAATAAATAAACTTTTGGACATCTTATGGGCTTATGATCTATTATTTGTAGGGAGCCTTCAGATTCAGGTTGCAGGTCCTGATGGCAAAAAAGTAGTTGATTTAAAGACTGGACAATATTCTTGCAGAAGGTGGCAGTTAATTGGGATACCATGTGCTCATGCCTCGGCATGCATCGTTGGTCAAAATGAGGACCCTATTAAGTATGTGGATGAATGTTATTCAGTGAAGTCAACCTTGAAAGTATATAAGAATGTGATATATGGGATTAATGGTCCAGATTTATGGCCCTCTGCCACAAATGACAATGAGATCACACCAACCCTAAATGAAGTTAAAAGGAGCAGGGAGTAAAAGGCAAGGAGAAAACAAGCTAAGGAACTTGAAAATGCTATTACAAATATAAGCAAGCTGCCAAAAATAGGTCTAGTCAAACTGAAGTGCAGCCATTATGGTGAGGCAGGCCATAATATAAAAAGGCATGGCAAAGATATCTAAACTCAATATGCTTAGAAGGTAATGCATGCTAAGCCTTAACCTAAATGTTGTATTAACTTATATCTATTATTTCTTCTTTATCTAATATTTGCTTTTTTTTTTTTTCAGAACAAGAAAAAAGGAACCTCTAATAAAGATTCAAGTTCAACTGCTCCTATCCAAACCCAATAATCAGGCATCAAAATCTATGAGTTTGTTGCAGTTGAGAAACCAATACTTCCTTTTACCCAAACAGTTCATGGAAAAGAAAAATCAAAGTTGCCTTTTAAAAGGCAAAAAAAGTGAAATAGACCATGCTTGAATACTTTTTTTTTTTTTGTTTTTTAGTGTAAAACATACTACATTGTGCATGAATTATTGCCAAAATATCATTTACTGTTTTTGTATTTTGTGATATTTTGGCTTATTGATAGATAGGACATCATTTTGAATATGTTTCACAGTTAAAACTAGTGTGATAGAGTCACTATGTTTCAAAGTTGAAACAGAACAAGTTTTATACTTAATTCCTTTTTGTATTTAAGCTACTATTGATCAATGAAACTTATATTATATTTTGTTTCCTAAATGTATAATTGTATTTCCTTTTTTACTTTAATTCCAACAACAAAAAAAAAAAAAATTACCAAATGCACATAAAGCACAACATTCACATCAAGTAAACTTTATTTAAGTAACATTGTTCTACAAACTTTATATGGTTACAGGCTTGCTGGAGAAAAATCACAAAAACAAAAGAATGCAAGTCTCTATCAGAATGGTCAACACCAATACAAAGGAGACACCTAGCTGAGCCACCCAAATACAACAAGACACATCCAACAAAGCCATCCACTTTACCAATCCCCTCCTCCTACCATTAACCACTAGTTTCAAACTATCCTAATAATCAAAACAAAAACTATCATACCCAACAAAAATCATTTAAATCTAATCTTTCAATCTTCACCAGCAATAACACCATTAAGCTTTCCAATGCTCTCCATCTTATTTATTTTCTTTAGAAGCCCATGAATAACTCTATTTGCTTGTGTAGGAAATTTAGGATCAACCCAGTTAAAGAAATCACATTCCCTAACTTTCTGCACCAACGATTAATTCAAAACGCAAGGTATTATTCATTTTTTTTTCAATTCGACAAATTTAAATAAATATAAAGACTTACCCCATAATTCTTGCAGCTGACGAATCTACGCCAGAATTCTTTTCAGACTAAGAAGTCTTCATAGTGCATTCTTCTCCACACTTACATATAAGTAGGGTAAAATCATTAGTCAATTGTGACATTTTAGAGTATAGTAAAATCAAGAACTAACATAAGTGATTTGGAGAAAATTTTAGGAATTTTGAAAAGGGAATGAGAGAGAAGAAGAAAAAAGATATAGAGAAAGAGAAAGAGAAAAAAATTGGGGTGCATGGATTTTGGGAAGTTGACCCAATTCATTTGCTGATATGGAGCCTCAAAATGGATGAAAAAATATTTAAAAATTATAATTGCAAGCCACATCAAATTTCCATCTCCCCGTTTGACGAATATCTGACGGAAGTGCTATTGTTGCAATCAAATCAAAATTGAAGGATTTTTGTGTAACAAATCGAAGTCCAAGAATAACGGTGAATTAAAAGATAAGTTCAGGAACAATGAGTGAAATTTAGCCCCATTCGTCACTCTTTTTCACGGTCCATAGAGTAAGAGTTAACAAATTATTTATTATAAAATTAAAATTTTTATATATGAATTATTAATATATTAATTTCTAATAGTCCAATTATTAGTTTTTTTTTAAGCAAATGAGAGAAATAATCAAATATAAGTATATTGTTCAAGTGTATATGCATTTATTTCTAAACTAAGCCTTGATATGTTTATATTTTTTATTCTTGAACAATAGAAAATATTCAGTTAAATAAAAAAGGATAATTGTTTAATTTTCTTCATAAACTTACCATATATCCAGTTTGGTCTTAAATCACTTTTTCAATCAATTTCAAGCAAAAATTCATTTTATGTTCAAATGATCCTAATTTTGACTATTTCATGGAGTATGCTTTGCTCGATTATTGTTCATAGAAGGAAGTTAGAAATTATACTTTACAATTTAAGAAAAAATACTTTTACAATTTTTTTTTTAAAAGTAAAATTTTATTAGGTTTGGATATTGAGTTTCTCTAAAATAAAAGAGAAAAAATAAAAAAGTTTTAAAATCAAAAAAAATGGAAAAGAGAAATAAAGAAACAACTTGCACAATAAAAAAAAGAAAATAAAAAACTACCTGATTGGAGAAGCACAAATGGTGATTGAAACAGAAGAGTCCATAGGCACTAGTTTGATGCATGATGGGGCTCTTTGCTCGTGAAAGCTACAATCAATTCGCTAGGCTTCAATGATAGTGAAGGAACTAGAATATTGCTTACAAGGATCGTCACTTGGCTGATGTATCTTGCAAACGATAGGGGCTAGTAGTGTAATACCCAGTACTTGGAATGTTAGAGTAGATATATGTTTATTTGATGAATATTAATATGTGTATGTATAAGTTGATTGAGTTTGGACAAGTTATAATGGAGAAAATATGAGAATTCTTCACCATTAGTTATTTAGGGGGGTGAAAATACCTTTCACCTCCTTGAAGATAGCTCACCACCCTGAAGATACATTTCATCACCTTGAAAATAGTTTTCACGGGAGTGAAAGATCTTTCACCACCATAAGAATACTTTCTGTGTAATTTTTTTATTTTCCTAAGGAGTTGACTTTCACGGGCATGAAGCCTCGAGTCTATATAAGCCTGAACCCATTTCTTTCATTTTCTGCTCACCCATTTCGTTCTTCTTCCTCTTTGTCTTCATTGATACACTTCACCCACCCATAAATTCAATAAATTCTCTTCTCAAACACTTATTTCATCTCCATTAACACAAGAATTAAGAATCACACCTTCAAAAATATCAAAATTTCAGATTTCTCAAGGATTCTCCATTTCTAAGAATTCAAGGCATTTGTTTCAAACTTCAATCTAAGTTTAAGATAAGTTAATACAGAGATAGAATATATGATTATGAGTTATGAATAGATGTTTAAGAGCATCAATTGGCAATTATTATGGATTATATCAAGATATATATGGATTTAAGGTTTTGGGTGAATAATAGCTATTCATCCCAAACTTTCACATTTCTTTAATAAGTGATTAAATTGATGTTAAAAAACATATTAGGACTCTAAAAGATGATTAGAATCATAAGAATTTACCATGTATAACATTATTGGGCATAAACCTTAATTATGAGTATTTGGAGATTTGACATAAGAGAGGAGAACTCAAGGAATAAAGAAGATTATTGAATGTATAAGTAATTGAGGAAAATACAAGGATAAATTGCTTTGATATAAGTATGAACTATGTTAATGTATGTTGCTATCCATTAATTGTGCTTGCTACTCTTCTCTTACTTCATGTAATTTTTCTTAAATTCATTATTGATGAACCTAAACCTATAAATTCGTAATTGTAAACTATAAATTGTTGAGACCCTCATAAATAAGCCAATTGCATGAATGACTTAGTTGTTGTTTTTCTTGGGCTAAGATCATTATAGACCTATTTGTGTGATTGAATAACTATATGAAAATATATAATGATGGTCTTGTGACCACTATGTTTCTTGATGATATGTCTAAGCTATATAATCCATGATCCTGTAACACCTCAGCCTAGCCTGAACCAAACATATATAGAGATCTTCGGGGATAAATTTTTGTTTTCTTAATATTGTGATGTTAATATGTATTTATGCATGTTATTTGAATTAGTTTTAGGCATAGAAATGGTTTAGATGCTGCTAGGACTTAATCGACAAATTTTGAGTTTTTGGTGAACTGGGGGCAAAATGGTCATTTTTCGCCCATCAGAATTTTATGGAATTAATATCATATTTAAAGAGAAAATAATTTAAAGACTTGAAAATGGCCTTATTTTATTTATTTGAGCTATAGTTTAAGAAATAATCCCGGTCGAAAAATCGGTATCGGTTCGTAACGCGATTTCGGTGGTTCGGTTGCACTAGGGGTATTTTGGTCATTTCCTTTATAATATGGAGTTATCAAGTGTGTGCAACCATATGGTATTAGTTTAGGCTTGATTAAATCCGACCGTTGGATCAAATGACTTTAAATTGGATGGTTA
>CANXYC010093040.1:0-32066 GCA_948193065.1 Aleurites moluccanus | reverse complement strand
AAATACTGGAGGTAAATCCCAATTGACATTTGATATTATTTCTGAGGCATGAAGATTAAATATTTGATCTCTTAAAAGCTCATTTACCCAATGGGTTAACTGATCCATCACTTGTATCATACGTTCCTCCATATGATTCATCATACATTGCTCCATCTGAGCTGTTGTGTCACGATTATAAGTCTCATCTATAGGTACAGCCTGGCATCTTCTCCTTGATGGCATGACTTTTCAAGGAACGAGCGCAAGCTCTAATACCAACTAACGCAGTGAAATATCAATGAAAAACGAAATCCTATTATAATCCGTTGATTCGCGCACAAATACCAGAAAATAATCTTTTATAACCTGTTGATTTTAGAAATACCAGAAAATAGGCATCAAAATTCGTTGATTCAAAAGAATACCGAAAATTGGAAGAAACAACTTTCAAACAGAAATGTTATTTTTAATTCAAATCCAAGCTCTCCCAATCCTAAGGTTTACATAACTATATAGGAAATAACTTTCAGAAAACCCTAAAATATGATATGGTAATTTATTCCTAAAAGGAAACAAATCACCAGATTTATATAAATAAGGAAATAAATCAAAACTAACTTAAATAGAGAAACAAATCGAAACTAATATAATACCTTAAATAACGCCTAAAACTAAGTTTCCTATTAAAAGTAATTAAGGAAAATAAAAATACTAAAAATATAGAAATACAAATATGGAAAATACCAAATATTGTTGATCTCCATCATTCTCTCTTGGGTAAAGAAAATTCGTCCTCGAATTTGCAGCAAAATTATCTTCAAAAGAATCTTTAGGTAAAAGAATTATATATTGAAAATACATGGTCATAAAATACTCATAAAGAATGTGAAACTTTCCAATTTTCCTTATAATTCCCATCTAATCTGTCCAATAACTTTGGATATAAGTTTCAATTAAATTTTTTTTGATCAATTGAGAATCAGATGCAGTAGAAAGATTAATGAAGAATGGATCTTCATAATAATATTCTTCTTTCTTGTGAAACTGTGTTATGATCTGTTGCGATTCCCTGATATTATTATGATTCTTAATAGATGATGAAACTATCATTGTAGATAATAATATTTCTTCATCGGAATAATCATCAAATACTGGAGATAAATCTGAATTGACATTTGATATTATTTCTGAGGCATGGAGATTAAATATTTGATCTCTTAAAAGCTCATTTACCCAATGGGTCAACTGATCCATTATTTGTATTATACATTCTTCCATATGATTCATGATACGTTGCTCCATCTGAGCTGTTGTGTCACGATTATAAGCCTCATCTATAGGTACAACCTGACATCTTCTCCTTGATGACATGATTTTTCAAGGAACGAGCGCAAGCTCTGATACCAACTGACGCAGCGGAATATCAATGAAAAATCGAAATTCTATTATAATCTGTTGATTCGCGCATGAATACCGGAAAATAATTTTCTATAACCTGTTGATTTTAGAAATACCAGGAAATAGGCATCAAAATTCGTTGATTCAAAAGAATGCCGAAAATTGGAAGAAACAACTTTCAAACAGAAATGTTATTTTTAATTCAAATCCAAACTCCCTCAATCCTAAGGTTTACATAACTATATATAGGAAATAACTATATATAGGAAATAACTTTCAGAAAATTCTAAAATATAATATGGTAATTTATTCCTAAAAGGAAACAAATCACCAGATTTATATAAATAAGAAAATAAATCAAAACTAACTTAAATAACGCCTAAAACTAAGTTTCCTATTAAAAGTAATTAAGGAAAATAAAAATACTAAAAATATAGAAATACAAATATGAAAAATACCAAATCTTGTTGATCTTTATCACTTTTGCTGTGAGAAATAAGATTCTGCTCTTCGACAGTAAACTCTGAGCCAGGAGTTGAAGACGTAACAAGCTTCTCCATGAGCTGTAACATCTCCTTGTAGCGCTCAGTTTGCTCAGCGAATTTTGCCATATAAACGCACTGGTATCTCGTTAGGGTTTTCCTGTATCAGAATCGCCATTAGAGAATCAGAGAAAGATTAAAAGAGAGTTTGTTTTTTGAATTTAAAAGAGAGTTTGTTTTTTGAATTTGTAAGGTGAGGAATTTTGGGGCTAAATCTGTAATATCTCTATTTCTCTCTCTTTCTCTGTTGGGTTTGGATTTTGGGGATTAGGGTTTCCAAATTTTATCACAAGCCTCCACTGCCATCTCTACTCGCTCCACCTAACACCACCAAGTCCTACATCGCTGTCATTCAAGCCGAGCTCACACACCCAGCAAAACCCACTTCATTTCTACAGGCCACCTTTCATTTTCTTGCATTCACTCTTCATTCTCGCCTATCTCTCATTCACCCGTTACTCCAAATCCAAACCTTCATTAGATGCTACTGTTGTTAAAACTGAGAATTGGTGCCATTTTGAGGGGTTGATTGATTGCTAGGTGGGGTTGTAGAAGGGGAATCAACAAAGAATAGGTGGATGAGAGAAGGGTTAGTGAGGGACCTATGTTTGCAGGTGTTTTTTGTGGGTTTAAGCATTTCATCTATTTTATTTTTTTAATAAAAAGAAATTTTAAAAAAAATCACAAATCACAAATAATTTTTGCCTTAATGACATGTCATCTTACATGGCACCCTTATGTGGCTTAAATTATCCACGTGGTATGTCATATCATCATTCCGGCCAAAAATCTTACCAGTGACCACCGAATGCAATTAATCAAAAAATTAGGCGATTAAATTGAAAAATTTTCTTGATTAGTGATTACATTGAAACTTACCCTAAAATCTAATGACCATTTAGGTCAATTACTCATTCGAACTCTATTCATCACTAATTGATTATGTTAGAAACTTTCTATGTACTTAAAATAAATATTTTATAAATTTTTAAATTTTTAAATATATTTATAAAAATAAAAAATAAAAATTTATTGGGAAGATAAACGGAGGAGGCGTTCTACCTCTTTTTTATAACTTTGAGATCATATTTGAGCTTTCAAAAAGAAAAAGTATCAATATGATATTTTTGTCTTCGAATAGTTAGATTTTTTAAGGTTAAGGAGATTTTGAAGAGAATGAAAATTGGGAAAGTATATGACTCTGATGGAATACTTATTGAAATTTGAAAGTGTCTGAAAGATGTATGAGTAACTTGATTGACTAGATTGTTTAATAAAATTATAACTTCAAAGAAAATATCATAAAATTATTTTGATACTCATTTTTAAAAATAAGAGAAACATTTAGAGTTGTTCAAATTATAAGAGAATTAAGCTCATGATTCATATTTTGAAGTTATGAGAAAAAGTTATAAATATCGTTTACGTAGTGTTACATTTATATCTACCAATCAATTTGGGTTCATGCCAAGTCAATTAACAACGGAAGCAATATTTCTTATTCTTGCAAATGGAAAAGAAAATCCATGTAGCTAATTCCAATTAATTTGGAACTAAAGTTTAGTTGAGTTGAATTTTATCCAAAATTTAAAGTTGAAATATGTTGTTTTGAATTTAGATATTCATTTTATTTTAATCACTTTAAATTTAATTAAAATTTAAATTCTTGGTGATATTCATTTTTCTTTAAGATAATTTTTTCAGATAATATATGCTCCAATTATTCTTATATCACACAAATTTCACTAATATCATGTTTGGATCAATGAAATTTGAATGAAAAATTTCAGAAAATTCATGCATTCTGTCAAAATACATTGTTTGTTTGATAAAAAAAAATAGTCAAAATCTATGGATTAAATAGTCAAAATCTATGGATTGTTTAAAATCTATTATCCACCATAATTTCTTATTTTGACGATTTTTGAAATCCTACATAAGAAGTATGATTTTAAAAAACCCCTTATTTGAATGAATGAATAATTTTATAAATTATCTTTTTTATTATAAAAATGTTATTAAAATTTATGAATTTTATTTTTATTCCAAATAAGTAAAATTGTATAAATTTATGAACTAAAAAACTTGAACTTTTAATTCTATGGATTTTTTTAAATTCCATGAATTTCAAAATTTTCAATCCAAACGTGACTTAAATAGTATTTTTCTCTATTCATAAATCATACAAATTCCATCATTATAGAGATGTAAAATGAGCTAATCTATTTAAGTTATACTCATAAAATATTTAAATTTAACTCGGAGACGAAGACATGTGGTACCTATACCACTCTAAAAAATCTCATTAATTTATAGAAAATTTCTATTTAATTCATTTAAGTTAGCTTTTTATCACAAAAAAATTTTCTCGGCCAATTCAAACTCAGTTTTTTACACACAAAAAATTTCTCAACTCACACAGGATTAATTTCCTAAATTCGTACTTACTTGACTAATTCGAGTTTAAATTTGAATAATTGAATAGGGTGTCGAGTTGAATATAAATGAATATTATATACTTGACTTGAATGAGTTATACAAATAATTAAATATTTAACTTTAATATAATTTTAAACATTTTTTTTGTATTACATCTAATATATAAAATAATAATTTATTAATTCTGAAGCAAAATGGAGCTCATACGAATATTAATTTGAAATTAATAAATAAAAGAGGAATTTATATCTTATAGGTTCTTTTTTATTTGTTTTCATTTTATGGGTGATTTTTTTTTTCATTTTTTCCCCTTTTGTATTTCAAATATATGATATATTTTTTTCATTTTTACTGTTTCTTTTTCTGTATAGTCACATCAAAAAGCAGACCTCTCTACACATTCCACTCCTTTTTAAAAGAAATGATATTATTCTTTTTGTTGGTTCTTGTTGCTCAATCAATTACTGTGGAATACATCGAGCTCAGGGAATCTTTACACATTACACTCCTTTTTAAAAGAAATGACATTATTCTTTTTATTGGTTCTTGTTGCTCAATCAATTACTGTGGAACACACCGAGCTAAAGGAATGAAAGAATCATTAGTTCAAAGGAAGTGCAAACTGAAGTTGACTAACCCCACATTCAAGAGCAAAGAAAGACTCATTGTTTAGCTTCCTTCTTCTTTGATTCTTTTTCATCAGCTAAAAGGTCAATTGATTTTAAATTTAGTAGATATAGACGTCTAGATAAGACCTTAGAAAGTTCATTTCAATATGCATCATCTGAAAGTCGTTGTTCAATATTTACTCTCAATCTTCATCTTCTAGACCGCCTGATTCAGTTTTGTCCATCAAAATAACACTATCCTGTTTTTGAATTCCGCCTCTTCTTCTCAAGCTAATAAGGACCACAAATTTGTGTAAAATTAGAATTTTTTTATCTTTTTAATTAATTTCATAAAATTCTAATACGATTTTTTTTTCTAATTTCCCTGTTAATTCTCGTCATAATCATGGTGCCAATTCTGGGTTAGATTTGATCCTCCAAAGATTTCATGCAGCTCTTATTACTCGTCTCATTCACATTACAATGAAGCTATTGTTGATTGTACTGAGTTATTGATGAATAAGTCTTTCTCTTCTTCTTTTTCTCAGGATGGGGTTTTAAATGCTAAAAATTTTGATATCTTGGTTTCATATACTATTGTTTTATTTTTAATTAATTTCTCCATTTGTCATGGTTTTAATTGTTTATTTATGCCAATTTGATCTTGAGATAAAGTATAATTTTGACCCTAATATTTATTGATAGGAGCACATTGACCTCTGTTATTTTTTAAGATTCAAATTAGACCCTAACGTTAAAAAAGCTGAAATCGCGCTCAATTTTTAACCGATGCTCCATTAGTGCAACAAAGTACATTGATTATGGGCCCACTTGTTGTCACATCGTTGCTGACAGCCAGTAAAAAATAATAAAATAATGAAAAAAAAAAGAAAAAATATTTAAAATTTTAATTTAGGCTAAACCGTTCTCTCTCCTCTTTCTCTCTCCATCATTCGCGTCTCCTTCTCCCCAAATTAAACTATTCTCAACCTCTCAACAAACTCTCATAAATTTTTTGTAAAATTTATCTGTGTGTTGCGATAATTTGAATCTTTCTTAACGAACTCTAATCCTCTATTAATGTCCTTTGTGTAGCAAAATTCTTTGTCAATTTCTCACAATCGTATTATATTCTTTGTTGTTATCGCAAAAGCAAACTAACAACTTTCTTCTCTCACAATCGTAATAGGTATACCTCTTAAATACATTCATTAGTCATTGTCATTACTGTATATAGATTTTGGGTTTTATTTATTTTTGTGCAAGTGGGGTTTGTGTCTGTCTATGTATATGGGGTTTTTGTAGGTTTGTGCATGTGGGGTTTCTTTATGTATATGCATGTGGAGTTTGTTTGTGTTTTTGTACTTAGGTTACTTTATGGTTGTGCTTTTTGTATAGAAGGAGGAATTTTTTATTGTATTATATTGTCTTTTATTGAGATAGTTATCCAAAGAAAATTAGAGTTAAAAATTAGGGTTTGACTATGTATTTGAAAAATTAGGGTTTGATTGTGCATTTAAAATTAGGGCATTTGTGATTAGGGTTTTTTAAAATGGGCTTCAACAATCAGGCCAAATGTGATTTGGGTTTAGGAAATTGGGGGTTCTGATTGGGGCTTTTTGTTAGAGCTTTTGCAATTGGGACCAAAATAGGATTTTTGAAGTTGGGTCAATTGGGACCAAAATGGGTATTTCGAATCGGGGCTTTTACAATTGGGACCAAAATGGGTATTCTGAATTGGGAATTTTGCATTTGGGACCAAAATGGTATTATAAAATTAGGGCTTTTGTAATTGGGACCAAAATGGGCATAATAGAATTGTAGATTTTGTAATTAGGGATTTGAAATTAGGGCTTTTGCAATTGGGATCAAATTGGGGATTTTAAAATTGGAGGTTTTTCAATTATGGTATGTTAATTTGGGGATTTTGCAATTGGGGATACTATGTTTGTGTATGCTTTAATTTGTCATTGTGGGTATAATTAGTATGACATAAACTAACACTTCTTTTGTTTATTTTCTTGTTTTTTTATTGTTGATAGAATGGTTGATACAATAGATATAAATTTTCATTATGGTGGGGAGTGAGTTTATGATCCTGAACTTAGGTACATTAATGGAAATGTTGATATCTTGTTTAATTATGATCCTGACTTCTTGTCTGTGCAAAATTTTATTATAAGATATCAAACAATATTAGGCTTTAAAAATGTGTCTTCCATATGTGTTCTTAAACTAAGAAAAACTTTTTGTGATGGACTTATATTAATTGATGATGATGTGTCTATTATGAGAGTGTTAGATACCATTAGAGCTAATAGTTGGGTCAATAAGCTAGATGTGTATGCTATTCATAATGTGGATATGCATGTATTCCAAAATAATTTATTAGTTATAGAAGCCCCTTCACCAGTTCAGTCCCATTGTAGCACTAATGAGTCATTGAGAGGCAGTAATGATCTTGATGTGGGTTTAAATGATGGTTGTCCACAATATGTTGCTGAAGGCAACATATCCATACAATGTAGCTATATTAATAAGGGTGTGGGGTAGCGTTCAGAAAGTTATAAGGCAGGGTATATGTAAATCCTCAGGATGGGGTAGATGTAAATGTTAACAAAAGTCATGAAATTGATGATAGCATTTAGGAGACTAGTAAGGAGGGTAATGAGGATTCAGATAGATATGGGGGAGTGAATGTGGTGCCAAGTGAGAGAGTTAGTTACAATGAGAATAATGATTTGCCTTACTTTTTAGTTGGCATGTCATTTGCTAACTATCAAAAGGCAAGATATGACATTGCAAGATATGCAATGACAAGACAGGTCAATTTAGTCTTAAAGCCTAATGAGGCAAATAGGATTAGGGCCATATGTGTTACTGATCCAAGATGTCATTTTGTCTTGTTAGTATCTAAAGAGGGTGAGAATCCACGTTTAGTTGTCAAAACCTTGAACCCTGAATATAATTGCTTTAAGACATTTGAAAACCATCTTTAAACTGCTAACTTCATAGATAAACACTACAAGTCAAAGTTGTATAGAAACCCTACTACGAAGGTTAAAGATTAGAAGGCAAATTGTGAGGAAGAGTTGAAAGTTAAAGTGAGTATGTCAATTTGCAAGAGAACTAAAAAATTAGTTATGGAAGAACTCAATGGCAACTATAAGGTGGAATTTGGATACCTTGAGGCTTATGTTGCAGCTTTGAAAAGAAGCAATCTAGGTAGTTTGGCAGAAATATATTTATATAAAAAAAGTTTAAAAGATGAGAAAAGGGTTTTTAGAAGAATTTTTATTTGTTTCAATACCTTGAAAGAAGGGTGGGTCAAAGGGTGTAGACCTATAATAGGTTTAAATAGGCGCTTTCTAAAAGAAATATGTAAGGGACAGCTATTGGCAACAATAGGCAAGGATGTAGATGACCAGGTGTACCCCATTGCCTGGGTTGTGATAGACAAAGAAAATTTCAACAATTAGAGCTGGTTTCTTCAGTAGATTGTTAAAGTATTGAATCTTAGAGATGGATCAACAATTACACTGATCTCTGATATGCAAAAGGTCAGGATTTCATTTTTTTATGTACTTTTAAATTTTTATAATATTTGTATTGTATATGAACTATATATGGACTTGCATTATTATTTATATTTTTTAGGGTTTGATTAAAGTTGTGGAATAAATGCTCCTATAAGCAGAGCATAGATGGTGTATTAGACATATTTATGCCAATTGGTCAAAAAGATAGTCAGAAGGAGCACTAAAGAAATATTTATGGATGTGTTCATAGAGCACTTATGATGATGAATTCAATGATAATTTAAAGAAGATAGAGGAGGTTAACATGACTGCAGCTTAGTGAAGTATGCTCCACATAATTGGTATAGAGCATACTTCAATAGTAGAATCAAATGCAATATGATGGATAACAACATTGTTGAGCCCTTCAACTTTTAGATTAAAGAAGCAAGACATAAGCCAATAATAAGTATGCTCGAAGACATCAAGCAGCAATACATGACTAAGTTTAGAGAAAATAGGAAGGGATTAGATAGATGGAAGTGTGATTATAGTCCTAGTGTTGTAGCTTTGTATCATGACAACAAAGAAGCTGCTTCAAGATGTGAAGTGATTTTTCATAATGATGTGGGATTTGAAGTAGAAGAAGGAGAAGACAAGCACATTGTCTTCTTAGACAAAAAGTTGTGCACTTACAGGATATGGGATCTCAGTGGAATCACATGTTCACATGCAATTTGTGCCTATTATCATTTAAGAAGAGACCCCTTTATAGAGATTTTTGAATGGTACAACAAGGACACCTATTTGAAAGTATATTCCATTCCATTACAGCCTGTACCCTGGAAGAAATTCATAAGAATTGAGGAATATGAGGCAATTGAACCACCACTTGTTGAAAAGATGTCTAAAAGACCAAGAAAGAAAAGAATAAGAGCCGGTAATGAGATTAATACAAGAGCTGGTAAACTCTCCAAAAACGGTCAACAATAAAAATGCTTAATCTATCACCAGAGAGGGAATAACAAAAAAAAAATTGCCCTAACAAAAATATTATGAGTATTTTCACATTTCTTATTTGCAATTATACCTCCACTTGTGGTGTGTGATATTGACTATAATATTTTCACTGTGTTTTTAGGCACCAACAATCGGTACACGTGAAGCATTAGGAAGCACTCAAGGCCTGCTCCAATTTCTGAAAAAAATATTAGGGCAAATGTAACGAGTCAACCACCAACAACAAGAAATAGGCATGCTACAATGAATCAATCAATAAAAAAATAGCAACAAAACCAAAGACAAACACCAGCTAGTTCAGCTTCAATTGGTACTTCCACAGGAAAACAACATTGCAGCAATATTCCAACAAATTTTGGTTGTATGTTTGATGAAGTCATAAGTGCAACAGTGTTAAATGTATGTACTTTGCAATTTCCATTGTTTGTTTATGTTGTAGTTTTCTGATTGTTTGATCTTTATGCATTGTTATGTGTTTAATTAATTTTTAAATGTTGTAGCTGTTTTTGCAGCTTGGTATATCTACTTAGAGGTTCATAAATGCTGGCACTCAATCCCCCAGCTTGGGATGCTGATCTTGTCACAAGATTCCCCATTCCATGTGAGAGAGACTTAAGAAAGAACAAGAGAAAAACTTCTACAAGTAGCAGTTCAAGGAAGATAAATTTTACTGGTGATGGATCATGAGTCATCTATGCTACTAACCTACCATATAAACCTCCAGATTTGAAATAGAAAGGAGCCCGAGCATAACTACAAGATAGTTGCAATAAGAAAGGGACGGACTAGAAGGTAGACATTACAAAAAGAAGAATGATGCACATTGAAGATATGTGATCTTTGCTTTTTGTTTCACTTGAATGAATATGATTTTTTTTTTTTTTTTTTTTTTTATATGTGCTAGCTTTAAATTTGTGGTTATGCATTACAAAAGTTCCAATAGGAACTAAAACTTCAAAGTTTTGGTTCCAAGTTCCATAAGAACTTTTGTTTCTTTTGTAATGGAAAAAGGTGTAAATATGTTTTTGGATTATAGCGAAAATATCACATTGGCACATTTTCTTTTCGAATGCATAAATATGATTCTAAAATCACAAAAATAAGGTAAAGCGCCCTTCTCGTTATCTCCCTAACACCTTTTTTCTTTTTATTTTTTTATTTTTTATTTTCATAAACATATTTAAATATTTAAAAAATTATAAAATATTTATTTTAGGTTCAAAAAATATAAATAAATAGTCAATAGAATTCTTATAAAATATACTTTATTTTGACATATTAAAATTTAAAAAATAATTATTTTCAATTTATCATAAATTATTTAGATATATATTTAATTTTCAAAAATTCTTAAGAATTATTATTTAGTTACCAAATTGTAAAAATTATTATTCCCACATATAATTTTACCAAATATAAAATTAATTAATTAATTATATATATATATATATATACACCCTAATCCAAAGTAATTATTAATTTTATTTTCTTATTCATTTATTAGTAATTTAATTATTTTTAAAATATTTATAATATATTTTCTTCAAATAATTTTATTAAATAAAATTTCAATATGAAATAATTAAATCTAAAAATTTTCATTGTTTTTGTAGATAAAAGAATAAAATAATTAAAGGCAATTTATATTAAAATTTATGTTAACTTGTTTTAAGTAACATTTTATATTTTATATTTAATTTATATTTTCTAAAAATATTTTAATATATAATAAAAATTATTTTAAAATATTTTAACTTGTAAAATAATTATAAATTTATCATAATTCACTTTTTCATAACTATTTTAATATAAATTGCTTTTAATTATTTATTCTTTTAATTACATAAATAGTGAAAAATATTAATTTAGTTATTTCAAATTAAAATTTTATTTAATAAAATTATTTAAAGAAAATATATTATAAATATTTTAAAGATAATTAAATTATTAATAAGTGAGTAAGAAAATAAAATTAATTAAGTTAATAATTAATTTGGACTATAATGTATTTATATAATTAATTAAGTTTATATTTGTTGAATTATATATGAGAATAATAAATTTTACAATTTAGTAATTAAATAATAATTCTTAAAATTTTTTGAAAATTAAATATATATCTAAATAATTTATGATAAATTAAAAATAATTATTTTTTAAATTTTAACATGTCAAAATAAAGTATAATTTATAAGGATTTTATTAACTATTTATTTATAATTTTTGAACTTAAAATAAATATTTTATGAATTTTTAAATATTTATGAAAATAAAAAATAAAAAAATAAAAAGAGAGAGATAATAGGAGAGGAGTGCTCAGCACTTTTTTTTTATTATTTCAGTGTCATATTTGAACATTTGAAAAGAAAAAATATCAATATAATATTTTTGTTATAATTCAGAGATATATTTACACTTTTTACCTTTTATAATTAGGCAAATTTATGCTAGCACTATATTCATCATTAATATGAACTTGTAATGTGTTTTTGATAGGCAAAAGTTCCTTAAAATGTGTTTTAATTTTGTGATTAGGGTCTTTTATGATTTAAAGTTTATTTTGTATACAGATAAATTGAAAATTTGTAATGAACTCCAATTTACTGCTATAATGAATGCCAGATTTATTTCTAGGATGTTTAGTGATTTTTTCTGTTATTTTTTGCTGATAAAAAGTGGGGAAAAGCTAAGGATATAGAAAAGCGCAGGGATTTTAATTATCTTTTTTTTTTTTTCATTATTTGTAATTTTATTTTTTTATTTCTTTTTTATTATTTTTTATTTGCTATCCAGCAAGTGGAATTCAAAACAGTGTATTTTGTTGCACTAACCGAACACCCATTAAAAAGGATGTAATTTCAGTTTTTATTAACATTATAATTTGAATTAAATATCAAAAATCGATGTAATTTAAATTAAATCTCGAAAAATATCAAAAATCAATATATTCCAAACAGTAAACATCATGGTCATTAGAATTTAAATTAAATATAAAAAAATATTAAAAATCAATGTAATTTAAATTAAATCTCAAAAAATATTAAAAATTGATGTACTCCTAACAATAAATATTATGGTCAAAATTATATCTTTTCCAATTTGATTTTTAACGCTTGAATCTTTCAATTAAGCAAATATACAATGAATGATACATAATACATGAGTTCAGTGTTGGTGTTGTTGGGTCTGTATCTACGCTTGTGGCTATATAAGTTTCTGGAACATCTCTTGGTTAGAAATAATTATAGAAAAAATGGTAATAATATGTTTTGTTAATTTTTATTTTTTTATTTTCTGGTATATGTATGGCTAATTTTAATGTTAATTTTTGATATATTTTTTTATTTTTCTGATAATTATTTGGTTGATTTTGATACTTGTTTGTTTAATTTTAGTCTTAATTTTTTATATAAAAAAAATCAATAATTATCAATAATAAGTGAAATATTGATAAATTGAAATTGCAACCGCCCTTTACCTTGGACGTGGAAAGAGTAATTAGAGGGTATACTCAAAGGAGAGCTGCAAAATCTATAATCAACTTTTCCTAGATTATAGTTGAGAGGTTCAATGAGTTGTACATATGTCAGCATAAAGAATGGCAAAATTGTTTTTCGTGCACTACGTTTATAATAAAGTCCGTAAAATTAAAATATTTTAATTAGAAAAATGAGTTTTTGAAAAGATTTTTTATAAATTTTTTTTCTTTATTTTTGTAAAAATTCCTAAATATAATTACGAGATTTTTTTAAAAATATCAAAAAATAAAAAAATATTTTATTTTTATTATTAGAAAATAAATTTTAAAAATATAAAAAAAAAATTGATATATATTAAATATGTATAAAAAATAGTGAAAGTAAAAAAATAAATAAAAAAACAGTATATAATTGTGTGATATTCCCTAAAATTATTACATTTTACACGGTGAAGCCCAATATTCCCTTGCTAATTTCTTCCGAGCAGACATGGGCTGAGTGTATAAGCAAAAAAGAAACTTCCTACGACAGGGACATAATTGTAAGAGCAAAATTATAGAAACAGAGACGTGGAAGCTTTTGGAGATAAGTAGAAGGAACACGACAACTCTTTACCGACCTCTGGCTCAATTCTCTCGTGTTAAAAAAAAAAAAAATTAAAGTTTGGTAATTACAAATCAAAATCAGTGGATTAGATAGATAAACAGCGGAGGCGACGGTCAGAGATTGAGACTGAGATTGAGAAGATACGAACTGAAAATCGAATTCGTCTAACCGCCGGGCGAGGGATAGAAGAATGGGGGAGGCTCGCGGAGGATGCTGTCTGCCTATGGATCTGTTCAGATCGGAGGCGATGCAATTGGTGCAGCTAATCATTCCGATTGAGTCCGCACATGTCACTGTATCCTATCTTGGTGACCTCGGTCTCCTTCAATTCAAAGACGTCCGTACACTTTTCTAATCATATTTGAACTATATATGCACTTCTGAGTTCCATCTTTACTCTCTCTCTCTCTCTCTCTCTCTCTCTCTCTTTATATATATATGCTCAATTGTTTGTTGTGGCATCGAATTCGATCTTTTAGTGTGTTTCTCTTTTCGAGTAGCCAACATTTTTTGCTTTTTCTGATTTGGTCGAATTAAATTTCAAAATTTCTCGTTGTTTTGAGTTCCAATTGACATATTGTGGCTAGGGTTTTCTGTGTCTATTGATTCAGTAGAGAAGCTGAAAGTAGGATCAGTGTAATTCTGTGTTTCTAATAGCTGACAAGGTAACTTGAGGATTGCTAGTCAAAGAATTATGTGTTATTAGCCAGTGGTGTGTTGATTGATTGATTATGAGTTCAGCTACTGATTGTGTTTTTAATGTGTTATTTTTTTTATTTCCAGCTCAATGCAGAGAAGAGTCCGTTTCAGAGAACTTATGCTGCTCAGGTGCACTTTAAAAAAAAAAATACTTTTATTTTAACTATTTTTTTGCATTTGGAGGTGTGACTTGCTAATAAAAAGTAAAAGTGAAATGTAAGATATAATGGATAAGGAATATAATAGATAAACTGGTGAGCTTTTTTTTTTTATGATTTATAACATGGTTTTTGACAAAATACTATTTTTGTTGTAGTAATTCAAGATGGATCCATATGAATATCGAACTATTTATTATAACTATTTCGTGATAGGTACTGAAAGTTGAAAGTGGCTTTAGAAGATTGCAATCATTTTCTTTTTTTATTCCTTCTCATTAATTGGGATCTTCTCATGTATACAAGTACAACCTTACACTGCCATTAGGGTTTATTTTATTTTTGTTAGTTTTATAAACGCATACCCACTAAACATTTGCGGATGATAAGAGATTATAAGAAATGAATTTTCATGCACTGCTTCAACAATGACCATGGGATGAGACACCAAATTCAATACCTGTTTGTAAGAGTTAAACATTCTGCCTTTTAAATTTTGAATATTGAAATGATAACAATGATAATACAGAGACTGGTGGTAGCTTAATACATTGCATCTGCTTCTGTCCTGTTGTGAAATATCATTTTTGTCTTATATGTTTGCAAATAGAGGGTGGAAATATTCATTTGTTTGTTTTATTATTAAGATAAAAAAATGTGGAGAGATGGCACGAAAGTTGCATTTTCTCAAGGAGCAAATGGAGAAGGCTGGTGTGTCTCCTTCATCAAAGCCTGTGACACAAGTTGACATCGATATGGATGGCCTAGAGGTATTTCGAGAAGTTGATTGTGCTGCTATAAATGTTTTTGGTGTTTCATGCTCTTAACTTTTTGGTTCTTTTTTATGTGCTAGATAAAACTTGGAGAACTTGAGGCAGAGCTGGTTGAAATGAATGTAAATAATGATAAGTTACAACGCACTTATAATGAGCTTATAGAATATAAGCTTGTTCTCCAGAAGGTATGGTTATTTTTTCTGTCGACTGATTAATAATTACTGATTCTATTGGCACACAATATTCTGTGGGGGATACATGGATGTCCAACTTAGAATAAATGTGCCTAATAGTTGGTGTTAGAAGATTTTATGTAGTCCTTAGATAGTGGAAGAAAAGAGACGCAGGGAAAAGAAAAGAGCATGAAATAGGAAAAATGAACAAAGTTGATGGAATCTTCATTCTTCAATAATTAATTGAAAAAAAAGAGGAATTGTATATTGGTGTATGGTAAGTCTTTCTATTAGATTTTGTCACTTGTCAACAAGCAACATAATTAAGCACCAGAAATAGTTATACCTTTGATTTTGTTAGTTGCCTTTCTGTCTTTGAGCTAATTGAGAAACACTGATGTGCTATAAAATTACATTGCACAGTTTCTTTTCATATGGTCATGTTGATCTACTTGTACCTGTTGCATTTGAAGTCATTAAGGTGCCTATATAATTTTGAGTAAAAAAAAGTTCTCAATGTTCACTTCTCAGTTATTAAGCTTGGGAATATATTTAATGAGTGGCCTGTTTTGTAGTTTTTCCCATATTATGGCTTCAGGACTTTGCATTTCACGTGTAGCCTTAATTTCTATAGTTTCTTTGTTAGACATTATCATATGTTCTGAATTTTCTTATCCGAATTTCAATTATGTATTAAGATTTTCTTTTTCTGGGATCCTCTTTGCTGATCAACTGAGAACTGTTCATCTTTTTAAACAAAATATTTCAGTAACACTGTGTGTCCTAATCCTTAATAAACAAGTCTGGCTAATATTCTACCTTTCAGGCTGGTGAGTTTTTTTCTTTAGCATTAAGAAGTGCAACTGCTGAGCAGAGGGAAATAGAATCGCAGCAAGTTGGTGAAGAATCACTAGGCACTCCTTTATTAGCTGATCAAGTATGAATTCTAACAACTTTTTGGTATGTTAATAATATCTACATCCTATCATTACTTGCATTCTGACTTGATTTGTTGTTACATAGGAAATGTCAACTGATTCATCAAAGCAAGTAAAGTTGGGGTTTCTCACTGGCCTTGTTCCAAAAGATAAGTCTGTGGCATTTGAAAGAATTATATTTCGTGCTACCAGGGGCAATGTGTTCATCAGGCAGGCTGCTGTTGAGGAACCTATAACTGATCCTGTTTCTGGGGAGAAGGTAAATTTTGGCCAGTTCTTTTAGCTAATCAGTATTTTGTTGCTGTGATTTTTCTGTTAAAAAATGTGCAAATATATTGCCCTAATTATTGTCAACAAGGCAAACCATTGGAGAAGATTCTGGTTCTATAGGGACAGCCTCATGAGTCATGTCTGAGAATGAGAACCTTACTGAAGAATGGGATAATATAATTCATATTTGAGCTTTTTTGCATTAAGTTTTAATTGTGTGCCATACCAGTCTGAGTTTTTTGGAGGTTCTGTGGACACGTCTTTGTATATTGTCATGTGAATCAGTAGCCAGTCGTTCATTGAATGAAAATTTCCAACCACAGTGCAAAGTCTGTGAGATAACTATTGCTTTTTTGTGGTGTATAGTTTATTGAAAAATCAATTACATTCTGTCATCTCCTGGTTAGTGCATGAATTGTGGCTTCTTGCAGAAACTTTGTGCACTTCTCAACCATATGTATGTACCACACCGTTTCCTTTGTTCTGACTTGTGAATGTCAATGTGCAGGTTGAGAAGAATGTATTTGTTGTTTTCTACTCTGGAGAAAGAGCTAAAACCAAATTACTCAAAATATGTGAAGCTTTTGGTGCAAATCGTTATCCTTTCACTGAGGATCTTGGCAAACAAAACCAAATGATCAATGAGGTGTGAAACTAAAATTCTTGCTGATGGTTTGTTTACCATAGCAAATTAATTTCTGACAGCTCTATTTCCTGCAAATATCTGAAACTTCAATTTGTCCGTACTTTGAGGAAATTTAGTTCTTGCATGTGCACAATTATCTTTGGGGTTTGCTGTATGACAGATGTTAACTGTTTTTGTGCATTTGTTGTTTAAACCTTTTTTATCTGATATGGTATATATTATTACTTCCCATTTTCAGGTCTCTGGAAGAGTCTCAGAGTTGAAGACTACCATAGATGCTGGACTACTTCACAGGAGTATTCTGTTGCAGAGTATCACTGATCAATTTGTGCAGTGGAACTCTTTGGTCAGTCCAAAATCTATGAAACACACTCACTCTATCTCACTTTCTCTCTCTCTCACACCCGCATGTATATTGTACACTTGGAAAAACTACTATTACACCATGCTTTGTTGATTACTGTTTCCAGGTGCTTGATTCACATTATTTTCTCTCTCTTGCTAAGTGTGTAACATCAATCTGTGATCGTAGCTTTGCCTGTTATCCAGATACAGCTGGCAGTATTTCCTTTCTCATATTATAAAATATGGACTTCCCACTCTAAATGCCTTTTTTATTACTAGGGGAATGTAATTGATAATTGATCATTGATCATTTCTTGTCACCTTTTTATCTATTTTTTCTGCCTCTTCTGGTGAGCTCTATCCATGTGAAGAATATAAAGTAGAACTGTAGAAGATGAATATCAGATCTTCAAGTGATTAAAATCAATGCAATTGCGGTTTCTGGTTAACTGAATTTATTTTTGGGTATGTTTCTTGATTTGGTGTAGTAAAAATCTCATCGATGAAAATGGCTTTTGAATTGGATCTATAGATACTATGATTTTATTGCATTCTTTATAAAAGATAACGAAAAACAAGACGAGGGGATAAAATTGAAGATAAAATGCCTGGCAAACAAACTTATTCCCCATAAAAAAAAAAATTAAAAAAAAAATAAAAAAGAAAAAAATCTTATTTTTGCGGACAATTTCATCCAAGTGGCATCCATAATTCGTCCTCATAATTTTCTATATTAATGAGGCTGTGTTATTCAGTTGTGGAAATAATGTTTTTCTTCCTTATACTGACTTGTAATGTGTTATATATTTCTTTTTTTATGGTTTGCACATTTTGCATCAATTTGATATGCATATACGATATTTTGCTTTGTTTGGATTATATATTGTCATTAATCATAGCCTCTTTCAACCGTTGAAGGTGAGAAAGGAGAAATCCATCTATCACACTCTGAACATGCTCAGTCTTGATGTGACAAAAAAGTGTCTTGTTGCAGAGGGGTGGAGTCCTGTTTTTGCCTCAAAGCAGGTAAACCTTGACTTTAATTTACAATGGTTCATTGTAATTCTCAACTAACATATTATATCAAAACTTTGGTTGGGCACTAACTAATTTGAACTTGATCCATGCAGATCCAAGAAGCATTACAGCGAGCTGCATTTGATTCCAACTCACAAGTTGGATCCATTTTCCAGGTTTTGCATACAAAGGAGTCACCACCTACGTATTTTCGCACAAATAAATTTACTTCTGCTTTTCAAGAAATTGTTGATGCTTATGGGTAAGTTGACTCTAAGTATTCCAATGTTATTACTTTTTTTTTCGGTCATGTGTTAGATTAGCAACCTATATAACTTAATGATAAACTAATTTGCTGGATCTATAGATTAGTGACCTATATAACTTAATGATAAACTAATATGCTGGATCTCATTTGAGCCCTGCTAGTTGGTTTTTTTGGTCAGTTTGGCTTTTTAGGGTCATTTGGCCAAAAAAAGATAATGACGTGCAATGTAATGCTGCTATCTTCAAAGTTGATGACATCAGCATCATGTTGTAATGGCAATAATAAATAAAATTCACAATCCAAGCACATGTTTTGGTATCAGTTTAACATGTGTAGTAGGATGATTTGGTACCCATTTACTGATGCTGCAATGCAATAAGTTGTTATCTTGTTTTGTAAAAATCTTGTGCAATTGCTGCTAAGAGTAGTGTGTGCACGTGTTGGCTCATATATTCTTTTGTTACTCCTCTGTTTGATTTTTATTATGAAATATAATTCATACTACTTGATTGGACTGGTTCTCATTTGTAGTTGTCAGTTGAACAAGAGTATTCCATGTTGTCCATGATGTGCTTTCCTTCCTTTCTTTGTCAGTAAATTTCTATTCTTATATATAAAAAAAAAATATTATTTTATTAATAGAAATAAGCTGCTTTAATTCATGTGATTGTAGGGTGGCCAAGTATCAAGAAGCAAATCCTGGTGTATACACTGTTGTTACATTCCCTTTCCTTTTTGCTGTCATGTTTGGAGATTGGGGACATGGAATATGCTTGTTACTTGCAACTTTAGTCTTTATAATCAGGGAAAAGAAACTTTCTAGCCAGGTGAAATGTTTTTTTACTTGCTATCATCAACCAGATAGTTTATGCATTTGATGTCTGGTGTGGTTATTATTGTTCTATAACATTTACTTGAATATTAAATATACTTTCATCTTTCACCAATTTTTTTATAGATGTAATAGTAAATAAGTTCACTGTCTTGTCTTGCGCTTGTACTACAAATATTTGATTATATCAAGAATAAATCCTATTGGGCACCCGCATGCTTAGAATCTGAGACATTCTTTCTGTGAATTACAGAAGCTTGGAGATATCACTGAAATGACCTTTGGTGGTCGTTATGTTATTTTGATGATGGCCCTTTTCTCAATTTACACTGGTTTGATATACAATGAATTCTTCTCTGTACCCTTTGAGCTATTTGGACACTCAGCATATGCATGTCGTGATCTATCTTGCAGGTATTTAACTTAAGCCTTTTATAAATTTTGTGATCTTTAAATCATATAACTGTTCATGTTTCCCAGGGATGCTACTACAAATGGAATGATTAAGGTGGGCCCCACTTACCCATTTGGTGTGGATCCTGTGTGGCATGGTACTCGCAGTGAGCTGCCATTTCTTAATTCTTTGAAGATGAAAATGTCAATCCTTCTTGGTGTTGCCCAAATGAATCTTGGAATCATATTGAGTTTCTTCAATGCGTTATATTTTAGTAATAGCTTGAATATCTGGTAAGTTGATAACATGGAAGCTAGTTGCTTCAGCATATTTCAGTTTTTTCAAGAGTTATGAAAGTGATCAAGTAGTATGTGTTTATACTGAAAGCTATCTTTTTTCTTGCAACTTTCCAGGTTTCAATTTATTCCCCAAATTATATTCTTGAACAGCTTGTTTGGCTATTTATCACTCCTTATCATTGTGAAGTGGTGGACTGGTTCTCAATCTGATTTATACCATGTAATGATATACATGTTCTTGAGTCCAACTGATGAATTGGGGGAAAACCAGCTTTTCCCAGGCCAAAAGACAGCTCAGGTTGGCTTTCTTTGTAGTTCGCTTTACAATTCTATTTCAGGTTTCCAAGGTTATGAGATGCAGATATTCCAATTATTTTTCCTGTTTCTTATGTTTTCAGCTTGTTCTATTATTACTGGCCCTTGTTTCTGTACCATGGATGCTGCTTCCAAAGCCTTTTCTTTTGAAGAAGCAACACGAAGATGTATGCTGTAGTTCTCCCCATTTGCCCAGTTTCTTACTTCATATATCTGAATGCATTATAAGTTAGTTTCTCTTTCCATTAACTCTGATGATCTTGTTTTCCAGAGGCACCAAGGCCAGTCATACACACCACTTCAGAGCACTGAGGAGCCTGTTCAGTTAGAGGTGAACCATGATTCCCATGGTCACGAGGAATTTGAGTTCAGTGAAGTTTTTGTGCATCAATTGATACATACTATTGAGTTTGTACTTGGAGCAGTTTCAAACACAGCTTCTTACCTTCGATTATGGGCCCTCAGGTACGATGCTAGTAAATTGAAGTTACACATTAGTCTGCATTCAAATTCCTTGATCAATTATTGAGCACAGGTGAAATCAGTTCAATTTTGTATCTTTTATTGTTGAAATTTGTGTTATGGGGACTGGAAATTCGTTTTGGACATGTACAACAATCTGTTGCTATACACTTTGGTTAGTTTAGATGGTTCTCTTTGTAAAAGCCTCAAGGAAACCATCTTTATCTGTGTATTGCTTGTGAAAATATTAGCTCTTTTTGACCTAGGAAGAGCTCATTCTCCCATAGGTGTTGCATGACACCCCTAGGTGTCTTCCACTTTATTAGTTATAGTCAATTTTCCTCGTCATTTTCTTTTCATTTAGGTATGCATCTGATCCTTATGATAGGTGCTAATGATATGTTTTATCTTGAAATCTTTCTTTCTGCAGTCTTGCCCACTCAGAGCTTTCAAGTGTTTTCTATGAGAAGGTCCTTCTCCTTGCATGGGGGTATGTTACATTCTGTAATACATTGTGTGGGTAAAAAATAAATAAATAAATTTATAAGTTGATAGTTTTTGGATTTATTACTTGTAAGGCTGTCAATGATATGCATGTGCCTGTTATGGTAATTTTTTTTTTTAATCTATAACTAGAATTTTTTTTTTTTCCAAAAAAAAAAGAAAAAAAGAAAAAATGATGACACTGTTCTGCATGTCCCACAGGTTCAACAATGTAATTATCCTTATTGTTGGCATCATTGTCTTTATTTTTGCGACGGTTGGTGTGTTGCTGGTGATGGAAACTCTCAGTGCTTTCCTACATGCTTTGCGACTTCATTGGGTGGAATTCCAAAACAAGTTCTACGAGGGAGATGGTTACAAATTCTATCCTTTCGCATTTGCTCTAATTAGTGATGAAGAAGAATGATTTGCTAAAGTCAATGGTGGTTGGCATCAAAATGATGATATTCAGTGTGCATAGGTATGGACATATGTTGATTTTATTCATTTGAACATGATGAGAAGTTGATTGATATGAATCTTGTAGATGGGGAGCCGGGGTCAACTATTTGATTGCTGCTCCTGCCCTTCCAATTGTTCTTTTTCTATTGGAAGGAATAAGCAGTTTTGTTGTTTGGCTGGTGGGTGTATGTGATGGCATTATATGGCCTAGTGTAATAATGGAAAATATTTAATTTATTCAACTTTTTTTTTTTATCTATTGCTTTATTTGAAAAAGAAAAGATACGCCCTTTTCTTGGCTATGATTTCTGCAGAGAGTTTTGATTGTTTTTTATACACATGCATTGAAATTTTACTGTTTACAGCGGAAGCTAATTGAATATCTAGTTTGCAGAAGCAATTTTAGTTTTTTGGCAAATCTTGCAGGGATAGTGCAGTATAAGGGTCTTGTTGGGACGAGGGAGTTAGTTCAGGAAGTTGAACTTCAAATATATTGATTCATCTTTTGTGATTTTCATTAGTAAAGGTCAACATCTGAGAAATAGTATGTTCAACTTTCCTTGCATGAGGGAAGTGAGGATTTGTTTATTTACAGCCGAAATGCATTAGATAACATTCCATTTCATTTATTTTGTTAAGTAGCTATTAATCTATTATTTTGTTAACTTTAATCAACTTTAATTATATGGTAGGATATATTGTATTCTTTATTACATTAATTAAATGGAGTGAAGTGCATAAATGGAGTTAGTACCTCGAGAGCACCTTGTTGGAACTTAAACAAGAATGTTCAGATAGAAAAGAAGGGAGTAAAGAGTAAAGGAAATTAAAGATAGAGAGTGAACATGGAATTGTAGAGCAAGAATATTAACTGATTCATGGAATTAAAAAAACAAAAATTACAGAAACTTTTGTTAGCCACTGGATCATTTGGTCCTTTTTTTTTTTTTTTTTTTTCCCCCAACTCATATTCTGTATAGCAATTTAACAGAAAATTTTGTGATTCAATTCAGGATTTTGAACGTAATGCATGTAAAACCTCATGTAGTGAAAGTACTAAATTAGGAATGTGAAGGAGATCACTGTAATAATTGGAGAGGGTACTGCAAATGCTATTAGTTAATACGAAACACAAAAAATAAACATTTACATTGCCAGCTAATATTAATTATTATCTGACCAACATAATCTCATAGGGCATCAGCTAGAAATAAATAAAAAAAAGAAACATGCAAATAAAATTCATTGACAAAATCTGCGCAGCCATTCGGGAATTTAGGGGCGGCCAAATTTTTATTATTTTATTTTTACTTTTTTATATTTACCACTTTCAAATTTTTATTCACTTCCAAATTTTTATTTTTATTTTCATCCTTGTAGATTAATTATTAGAATTTTTACTAAGAAAAAATTTCATTTTTACTATTACAAAAATATTTTTTTAAAAATATTACATACTTAATAAAAAATTATAAAAAATATGATACATATCAAATATATATTAAATATATAATTAATATATATTAAAAATCATATTTTTAAAATAAAAAAATAGTGAAAGTCAAATAAAAAATTGTTTATAATGTAATATTCTTTTAATTATTCTTTGACTGCATTTAACTGGTATCCTTAAACATAAAAACAAATCCATACTATAAAATTAATGCTATGAATCTTCCCTTTTAAATTTATTGTTCCTTAATTAAAATTTTATTTAAAAATAATTGTTGTTAACAAATATTTTTACAATAAAAAATTAATTTGATGCTATGAATTCAAAAGCTATAAAATTAATGCTATGAATTATCGCCCTAAGGCCAACTCTAAATAATCTAATCATATCAAGTAGGTCCGCATAAAAATTAATTAAATTGATTCAATTTAATTTAAATTAAAAATCATGATTTATATTATTTTATAATTAATTACGATTTTAAAAATTTTATAAATCAAATCTTTTATTTGATTTTTATTTAAAAAAATAAAAATTCAATTAAATCAAATCAAACATATAATATAATAAAATTATATTATTTTTTAGATATATATTCTTATATTCTTAAAAATATTTTTTAAAATAGGCTACCAAGAATTTATTAATATCAGAGTGATGTTTATTTTTTTATATTTTTAATCTTTTATTTTCTATTTAAATCATGCATATTAAATTTATCATGTAAATTAATAGCATTGTTAAAATAAATATTAATTGAAAAGTAAGATTGTTGTTTTTTTTTCAAATTGAAAGATAAATTTATATATTTTTAAGTGAATTTTTTTTTAATTATTTGGATCGTTCTTTTATAGCAGTTTGAGAGTTATTTTTTAAAATATTCTAATAATTTTCTTTTTTAAAAAAATAATTTTATTTTAATATTTATTAAATTTTTACAATCACTTTAAATTTTTTTTTACTTTTTTATTTATTATTTTTATCAATTCGATCAAATCAACTATTAAAACCGAGTTAAAATCAACTATTAAAACCGAGTTGAAATAGTTTTGGTATAAATATTTTTTAATATTATTAGATTTTATTAAGAGTTAAAATATTTAAAAATTAACTTTATTAATTTAATTAAAAAATTTTACTCTAAACCAATCAAACCAAACTATAATACACTCCTCATACTAAGTGTTAAGGATTTTTAACTATTTAGGCAGACTTGTTGAGAAAAAAAAGCCTTATTTTGCATATTTAAACTATGGATAATGTCTTTGTCAACGTGAAGAGCTCGTTTCATTTTAAATTTTTATGTCCCCACAATAGTTTAAGCTTGTATGCTAGTCTTGCTGGATCATATAACATCAAATAAAGATAATTCGGCAGTTCTGACAAACCAAAGAACAAGAAATTTCAATATAACAATCCGACAATTCAGCTGTTTTGACAACCCAAGCATAGGAATTTCTAGGAAATTTCAATCCAATGCTTTGGGTGAATACTAAGATAGATAGTTCGAAAAATCAAAGCTGACATAATATTATAACATGCCTATATACACATATCCAGTGAAGTGTGTAACATCACTGGATTTCACAATATCTACTCTGCGTTGGTTTGAACAGCAGCGACAGTTGACACCATGGAATCTACTCCACAAACATTGCGACCCCTGCATATTTTGTAGTATCCGCTCTCTCCCCAGTTTTCTCCCCATGAATTCTTGATAATCCAATATGGCTTCTCCTTCATCCGGATGGGAGCGTAGCCAGCTGAACCATATCCGACCAACAACACTCCATGATCAAGCCTCTTTGAGCAGATATAAGGACATGAGACTCCCCCAATGTATGTCTGCATGAACACAGCGTTGATAGCAACTGCATTCAAAATGAAAAAGCTAATGTTAGGTACACCATAATAACATAAGAACCACTAAAATTAATCACTTGATTGAAAACTCTGGCCATTTACCTGCAAGAGGACCATTTTTCACAAGATTTGCAGCAATTTGATCTTCATCAAGGGACACAACACTGAAGTTGCCCACTCTTGCTGCAACCTTGGTCTTGTCAAATTTGCAAGCATCACGATCAGTACCAGTGTAAGGATAGTCTTCCTCACGCATAAGACCACCAGCTTTGAGAGTGTATTCAAAGGCACTATTCATCAGCCCACCATTGCAACCCGCATCACATGCACCTGCCTCTTCAGGATCACACTGCACATATGCACAAGATTACTCAATTTAGACAAACCAATCTAAAGAACCACTGCCTTTGACCAATCATTTCACCCAACAAATCGAAATCAATAATTAAAATTATGTTTTTAGTGTGAATTTGAAACAAGGTTATTCAACAGTTATGTACATGGATAGCTTACAAAATTCAAAGACCACCTTTCATCTTTCATCTATAATATATCATTTATTCAATCAAACTTTCAACATAAAAAAACATGCACAAGTGCCCTTCCGCTAGGGTCCACCACAATTCACACTCAATTTAGAATCCCTGAAGATGGAGGTCAGACCAAAGCAATTAATACTCTTCCCTAGAAGATATTCAGTTAAAAAACGAATTAACACCAAGCCACGAGAATTAAATATGTATCACAGGGCATTCGAGGAAATAACTAAAAAAAATTCGTTCTGCTATGCAAAATTGGCACTTCTAGCACAACCTAACAGCCACCAATCACAAAAATTTATAACATATAATGACAGGAAACTTGTTGATCAATCAAGAAATAAAACGTGTAGAGAAACAAACCTCATGGTCACAATCCACGAGCTGTTGCTCGCTAAGGCTAACGAGTTTTCCGGTAGCGAGAAAGTTAGCCCCTTCCAAGGCGCCAGTGGTGCTAAAACTCCAACACGATCCACACGAACCCTAAAAATCCCCCAATAACAAATCACCATTATCGTCACTATCATCATCATCATCATCACCAATCTAAAATCATATAAATATAAAACAAAAGAAATAATACCTGATTTTTGACGTTAGTAACAGCTCCTTTCTCTCTCCAATCAAAATCTTCAGGCAAATCGCTAGTAGGCAAAATCGGAGCCTTATTAGCGTCCTTGGGCAATCTCAACCGCCTGAGTCCCAAAACCTGTCTCCTAAACTCAGCAGGAGTCAAATCGGAGAACTTAGTGACACCGTGACTTGCCGACGGGTCCAACTTCTGATGACGCGCCGCGCGTTTCAGGTTAGCCTGGAATACCTTGAATCTGTAGTCATGCTCCTCCTGAGAGACGTAGGATTTCCCGAACTTCCTCT
Source organism: Aleurites moluccanus (assembly GCA_948193065.1). NCBI lineage: Eukaryota > Viridiplantae > Streptophyta > Magnoliopsida > Malpighiales > Euphorbiaceae > Aleurites > Aleurites moluccanus. The sequence continues at coordinate 5,206 of CANXYC010093040.1, read as the reverse complement.
TGAAAAGCGAGAAGTGATGCTCTGCGCTAAGGAGATGAGACTCGTCATGGCCACCGTCCACCACCTGCCTGATCAACGGATCCTCGCCGTTCGATGAGGTCAACGACTCCGCTGCAATAACAGCAGATACAAAAAGGAGAGAGAAAATAACATAGAAAGAGATACGGATAGCCATTCTTCGTTATTAAGGTAAGAAATCAAAGCAAACCCAAAACACATATATATACACAAATACAAAGTATATTATATTATTTCTTTTTCCTTATACGTATAGGGGAGATTTATAATTATATTAGAGGATAAGGGGAGTATTGTACAGATACGTATAAATATGCGTATATGTATGTATAAAGAGTAATTGAGGCTTGGCTTATAAAAGCTACCAGTCTTGCCTTCCTGCTTTTTGAGGCTTTTGCTTGTGGAGAAGGAAAGAGACAGATCAATCATGTGATGACACGTGGCGAAGGTGGAGTGGAGTGTTTGAATGGTGGGTTGTTATGATTTGTTAAATGGGCAGCTAATTTGGGGTAGCGCAAGAGAGAAATTTTATAGGATTGGAATGTTAGTTGGGTTCCGATTTTAGCAAAATGACATATGTTTTTTAAGCTTTTTTAGCTGTTCTGTTTTTTTTCTTTTTTTCTTTCTTTTTTGATGAATTGTTTATTAGCTTTAATTAAAAGGTGGGATTTTTTTTTTTCCATTTTAGTGTCTTTTTCTCTATATAAATATTTTTATAACCTCACAAGTGATACTTCTTTCTAGTATAAAGAAAGAAACTTTTTATTTGAATGATAGATAAAAAATTTTAATAAATTATTATTAATATTTGAGAGATGGCTTTTAAATCATGTAATTAAATATAAATTTAATTAAAATATTAAGAATTTAAATAAAAAAAATGTAATACTTCTTATATATAATATATAATATCTAATTATTAAGTAAATAATTTTGCGGACTCGAATTATTATAAATATCTTTAAAATTGAATTTGGTGAGAATTTCAAATTTTGTTAAATATTAGAAATTCTTTAAATAGAAATTTGTGACGTAGTTTCTTTTCTTTCTTTTTTTATTTCAATATTCCACTGGCTGTTTTAGAGTTTTATTTTTATTTTTTTTTTATGTTACGATATTAGATAGAGCTTTTCTTGTTTCTTATTTTCGATTTTTTTAATTTATTTATTAGAAACTATTTTTTATACTTCCAAGAAATAATTTTGCACCGAATTTAGAGATTGATGCTACGTTATTGTTGAGTATAGCTATTCATTACCTGAAATTTTTTATAAATTTTTTTAAAAATTGAAGTTCATCGTACCTGTAATTTCTTTTATTAATTGATATTTGAAAATCAATTCATGAATAAATTTATTATTAGATATTATTTAGTGTTTAATTTCAAATTAATTGTTTATTTCATTTGATTTTTTAAATTAATTTTGTAGCGATTAAATATCTATTACTTGAAATAAAGTGTTTAGTAAATTAAAATGAAAGGTTAACAGCTGAATTTTCAACGTCTAGTTTTTGGATTTGATAACAAAAATTTAATTTATAATTTTTGAATTCAAAAGTTAATTTTTATAAAATTAATGCTATTGAAAGTTGAAATAATTAAAAAAAAAAATACTAACTAATAGTCAATTTATATATATATTACATTTTATTTTTAGTTCATATATATATTCACATAGCTAAATACAAAAAAAAAACTCAAAATTATAAAAATATCAATATAACTATCATTTGTTTTCTTATAATTATATATGCAAAATAATTTAAAATTTTGCTTTAAAAATAAAAAAAATTCATATAGTTATTTTTATTATATATTTTATATTTATATAATGCTAATATTAATTATATACAAGTAAAAAATTAACATATAATATGTAAAATAATTTTTTATTTATTATTTTATAATTTAATATAATTATAATTTTAACTATTGAATTACTAAATATTTTATAATCAATTTCAATCACTAAATGTAAACCACTAGCTACTAATATTTAGGCGCTCATACCTGAGAGTTATGTTAAAGCAAATAGAATCTAAAATAGCTTAAAACAAAAACAATAAAAATTTGAAATTAATCTATTGATATTAAATTATTAAAACATATATATATATTTTTCAAGAAAATTTATTATTAAAAGTAAATTTAAAAAGCTAAAGAAAATGATGCGATGAAATTATGTTGCTACTATTTTTTATTTTTATTTTTAAGTAGGGAGTGTAGAAAAAAATTTAAAATTTAAAATTTATTTCACAATACTTTATTAACCATCATAATATTAAAAATTAAAATCATAAAATTAATATATATATATATATATAATGAAAAAATTATAATCACATGTATATGTCATATAAAAATTTAGGAGTTTTTCCATTATTATCATATAAATTTGATGAATTTAAATAGAATTTCAAATAGTTTAAACTGTTGAATTGATGGAAGAATTATCTAAATTCTTGTAAAATAAGTAAAAAGATTCATCAAATCTTAAAAAATTATATATGAAAACAAAAACTAAAAACAAGTAAATTAATAAAATAAAGAAGAAAACATGTAAACTATCGTCAGCTCAAAAAGGGAGATTCAACGGTAGTGTAAATTTGATGAGACTTTAAAGAGGGTTTAGAAAAAATATAAAAATAAAAACTTATATACTATTTTGTGTTTTCATAATAAAAGTATTTAGTATTTATTTATTAAAATTTTTTTATTAATATATATAAATATGGGAGATTATTTAATTATTTTTAAAAAATTATTAATTAAGTCAAATTTTATAAATTAAACAGTAATTTATGGTATGTAAAATAAAAGTAAAAAAATAAAGCTAATAAAGTAGCAAGAAAAGGAGAGGGGTGTGCCACCGGCCAATAGACTAGCACAGCAGCTTATGTTGACAAACAATAAAATTTTATAAATTGAAAGAGAAATTTTAGAATAAAAATAATTGGTGAACATCTCACGAAATTAAGCTACAGATTCATGATCCTACATTGTTTTGGAAAAATCTGAATTTTGTTTTCATTTGACTAACTGAATTTAACTTTGAGAATGAGCTCCAAGTAATCAATAGTAAAATTTTTATAAATTAATATCATTCAAATAATTTTATTAATTAAAAAAATTAATTAATCGAGTATTAATTTAAATTAATATCATAAAAAATTATTATATAATAAAAATTATTAATTTATCAAATATTAATTTATAAAAATTTTATTATACTCATATATGGAGTTACTAATTTCTAACCTAATCGATATAACTCTTATTTACTTAACTTTGAAACAATTTAAAATCACTTAAATTTGGAACAAATTTGAAATTATTCCAATTTGAAAAATCCAAATCAAATGTAACTTAGCTTGAAAGTAATCCAGGTACATCCATCTGAAATATATATATATATTAGAAATGATCATGGAGTCATGTAAAAAACCAGATGAATCTAAACTACCTTAAAAAAAATACATTAACTTATAGAAAATTTTTTATTTGATTTATTCAAATTTAAATTTTTACACAGGATATATTATAAGTCTACCCATAATTAAATCTCTCACTTCTCACATCCTTAATTGATATTAAAAAAAATTAATTTAATTGATATTTTTTTAATTGATGTTATTTTAGTTTGAATAAGAACTTATTTATAAATAAGAAAAATAAGTTTTCAATTTTCATCAAATCTCTCTTCTTCTTCTTCTTTTTTGCCATGGATGAATTTACATTGTATTATATTGCTGTTTCTTGTATTGTGATGGTGGAAAAAAAAAATCATTTTTATTTTGTGAAACAAATTCTTTCAATAATATCTTTTCCTATTTAAAAAATATATTTTTCCCTAAAATTTATATCAACCCAAAAAAAACTTTTTTTAATTATTTAAAATTTTTTTTCAATTATTTGTTGCATTCAATATAATATAGTTTTACTTATATAAATATTATATTTATCCATTCATACAAGGGTAAAGAATCTAATAAACACAGAAAATAACATAAACTACAGTAAAATAAAAAAATATGCTAAAAATATATTAATAAAAGAATTCAGAAATAAAAACAAATATAAAAAATCCATACATAAACAAGCATATACTAAATATTATACACAACAGTCAGATACAAAACATAACAAATATCAGTACTTCAATTTTATTAATAGAATAAACATAAAACAACATAACATAAACTACAATAAAACAAAATATACTAAATGCATATTAATAAAAATTTCAGAAATAAATATAAATATTAAAAATATCAAATATAAAAAAAATAAATATCAAATATTATATACAACAACTAAATATAAAACATAACAAAAACCATAATAAAATAAAACTTTAATTTTATTAACAGCATAAATACAAAAACAACATAACATAAACTACAATAAAACAAAAAAAAAAATACTAAAATACATATCAATGAAAATAATTAAGAAATAAAATTAAAATAATAACTTTACAAATAAAACAACAAAAAAATAAAGTTGGGTGAACTTTATTTTTATGTTTAAATCCAATACGTATATTTACAAATTAATTACTTCTTAAGTATGAAATATTATCTATTGATGATAATTTTATTGGAAAATATGATACCAAATATTCTTATTCACTGAAAAAAATAATGATCCAGAATTTTCATGCGTACTAACTAAATCAGTTTGAGATAGACAAACAAAACCAGAGCTACTCATTTCAAAATCATTCAAAGTATTTGGGATTGTGAAATTTAAGCCATTTTATAGTGATTGATTGTTTTCATGAAGACATTCATGAAGGAAAGAGGAAAAAAGAGAGTTATGGAAGATGAATAAAAATAGAAAGATGAGGAAAGAGAAAGAGATTGTATCAAAATAATTATTTGCTAGATATAGGATATAAGTCAAACCGATTAAATCGAATTAAATTGATTAAATTAAATTAAAATTAATGATTTTATAATTATTTAATTTAATTTTGATTTAAAAAATATAATAAATCGAAAATTTGATTTGGTTTAATTTTTAAATTTTTTTCTCGATTTTAAATCGAACTGAACCGAAATTATATATATATATATATATATATATATATATATATATATATATATATATATATATATATATATATATAATTTTTTATTATAATTATAAATAAATATATTTTATTTTATTTTATATATAAATATA